>CAUYQV010128884.1:0-11064 GCA_963574575.1 Galagoides demidoff | reverse complement strand
GGGGGTGGGGTCCTGGAAGGGGATCTCGGGGAGAAGCAGTCGCCCATTCAGCGCTGCGATGGGGTCTTCGGCAGCGGGGGGGGGGGGGGGGGGGGCAGGGGGCTGGAGCGCGTGTGGGCACGGGGAGGGGTTTGGAGGAAGGGGGGGGTTGGGGGGCTCGGCCCCCCCCCCCCCCCCCCCCCCCCCCCCCCCCCCCGTGGCCTAAGAGCACAGTGCAGCTCTGAATGGGCGAGTGCTTCTCTCTGAGATCCGCTTCCAGTTCTCCATGTACACCCCGTGGGGGCTGCTGAATCAAATGGTGATCCTATATTCATTTTCTGAGGCGTGGCCATACTGTGTTCACAGCAGCCACGCCTTTGCACACTCTCTCCGCAGTAAGCCAGGGTTCCACCCGCTCCTGGTTCCACCGCTCAGTTATCTTGGTTTTCTAGCAGCTGTACCAGCACTGCGTGGGTGACTAAGTGATGCTCAGCTTCTCACAAGCTTGTTAAGCTTTTCCTTTCTCCCAGCTGGTCCTTGGAGGTCCCAGGAGGCTGGGTCTGATGGGCCAGAGAACCAGCTGGGTGACAGGCTCTCCTTGCAGGCAGCGCGGGAACCCCCGTGATGTTCAATGAGAACGGAGATGCGCCCGGGCGCTACGACATCTTCCAGTACCAGGCCACCAACGGCAGTGCCAGCAGCGGCGGGTACCAGGCGGTGGGCCAGTGGGCAGAGGCTCTCAGGCTGGACGTGAGTGGCAGACGGTGTCCAATGTGGGCGGCGGGGTCCTGGAGGTGGAGGTTACTGGCCTGAGCTCCTCGCTCTCCCCAGGTCGAGGCCCTGCAGTGGGCAGGTGACCGCCATGAGGTGCCCTCGTCTCAGTGCAGCCTGCCCTGTGGGCCGGGGGAGCGCAAGAAGATGGTGAAGGGCGTGCCCTGCTGCTGGCACTGTGAGGCCTGCGACGGGTACCGCTTCCAGGTGGATGAGTTCACGTGCGAGGCCTGCCCTGGGCACATGCGGCCCACGCCCAACCACACAGGCTGCCGCCCCACGCCCGTGGTGCGCCTGACCTGGTCCTCCCCCTGGGCGGCCCCACCCCTCCTCCTGGCCGTGCTAGGCATCATGGCCACCACCACCGTGGTGGCCACCTTCGTGCGGCACAACAACACGCCCATCGTCCGGGCCTCGGGCCGTGAGCTCAGCTATGTGCTTCTCACCGGCATCTTCCTCATCTACGCAGTCACCTTCCTCATGGTGGCCGAGCCCGGGGCTGCTGTCTGCGCTTGCCGCAGGCTTTTCCTGGGCCTGGGCACCACCCTCAGCTACTCTGCCCTGCTCACCAAGACCAACCGCATCTACCGCATCTTTGAGCAGGGAAAGCGCTCCGTCACGCCCCCACCCTTCATCAGCCCCACGTCGCAGCTGGTCATCACCTTCAGCCTCACCTCCCTGCAGGTGGGTCTGGAGGCTCCCGAGGGGCCAGAGAGGTCAGGGGTACCAGCCTCCTCTTTAAACCAGAGAAGTGCTGTTTCTAGAGTCGCTCTTTTCATTTTTTTTTTTTTTAAGAGACAGTCTTACTTTATTGCCCTCAGTAGAGTGATGTGACGTTACAGCTCACAGCAACCTCCAACTCCTGGGCTTAGGCTATTCTCTTGCCTTAGCCTCCCAGTGTAGCTGGGACTACAGGCGCCGCCACAACGCCTGGCTATTTTTTTTTGTTGCAGTTTGGCCGGGGCCTGGTTTGAACCCATGATGCTTGGTATGGGGCGAGTGCCCTACTCACTGAGCCACAGGCGCTTCCCCAGTAGCTCTTTTCTATTTTGGCTCCTGTGTTTAAAAAAAAAAAAAAGCCACGGGAGGTCATGCTTGGCTCTGTCCCGTAGTGACAGGTCACCTAGGAGAAGCTGTTTCCCTGTTCAGGCCATGAAGGGAGATGGGACAAAGATGGAGCATTATTTTCACAAACCAGACATGCTCTCCCACAAGTTGGCTCTCACGTGGAGAGGACAGAGAGCTCCGTTTACACAAGGGAGTGGCCACTGCTGGGCAGTGTGAGTGAGAGGCACAGGCCCCATAGTGTACCCCAGAGCAGAGTGTCTGCTTCACTAAATGCCAATACAGTGTGGTGTGTGCATGCCAGAAACAGGGTTGCTCGGGGTTTTCCCTGAGACAGCAACATCACAGCACCACAGGTGACTCCTGAGGCTGGGAGTTCTGCAGGTCTTCTGTGCAAAGGGCTCTAAGGGACAAGGGCACAGGCAGCGGGACTTGGTGTGACATTGCAGACCAGCCATATTCTCAGGACCAGGTAGAGGTGGCACAATCTCTGAGAGAGCCCTTCTCTCTACCCGGCCCTGCCTGCCTCAGTCCAAGGCCCCTCCTCCAGAGACAGGGCCTGAGTTCCCCACTCAGGGCCAGAATCTTGAGTGCACAGGGCATCCTAAGGTGCTTCCCACTCCCCCCCCAAGACACTCCCATGGCTCCCCCCACACTTGGGGAGGTGTTTGTTCAGACTACATCAACCTTCACCTGGCCCACTCACATTGTACCTCCCCCCATATGGAATGGATCTTACAGAAAGGCACAATGGACATGAAATGTCTTCCACACTTCATACTGGTGCATGTGGCCCAAAGGGCTGCCTCTTCTGGGACCCACCTGTCCCCGTCCCTTGTTTGCTTTCTGTTGTGTGGCTGGAGTTCATTACATATTTGGCAGGCAAATTCCTTATCAGCCTCATGAGCTGCAGACTCAGTGGGGACATGTTTTGGATGCTGCTGGGCATCATGGGCCTGGGTTTAGTGACTCCTCCCACCCAGAGCCATGTTCTAATATGAATTTCCACGCTGCCTTCCTGGACAGTGCATGGAGTTCACTTTTTTAGTCCCCACTTCACAGGCCTGCTGCCCGTGGGAGAGTCGCAGAACTGCTTCTCCTGGGTGGACAGACGATCCCCGCATCCCCTCCTGCAGGACCACACAGCCCTGCTGCAGGGGCACAGCCAGATTCAGTCCCCTCTCCTCTTCTGATCAGGCGCTGTGGTGCAGTGGACGACCTGTAGGAGTGTATGGGGCAGGCTTCCCCCACTGTATGCAAGTGTCAGTTCCTGCTCTCCAGGTTCCCTTGGCTCCAGGTCTTGACTCTCTGCCTCTGAGGGAACTGAGACTCTGTCTCCTTCCCTATAGAGGCCTGTTCTGACTCTGATGTCTCAGGCCCGCAGGCATCAGCTCACTTTCTTCCTCTTTCCATTGAGAGCCTCCTTTGTTTCTCTTGCCTGTGATCTGCGATGCAGTCACACATATGGCATTTTATTTTGTTCAGTTCTCTGGGTTTGGAGGAGGAAGGGAGTCCTCAGGAACTGGATTTGCTGTGTTGCTAGATAAGATCAAACTGGCATTTCCTCACCTACAGAATGGAGCTAGCAGTGCCCACCTGGCAGTTGTGAGGAGGGTATGTCTCTCTGGGCCTGGCCTTGATTGGTGATACCTATACCAGCTGGTTTCCAATGTGTAGATGGAAAAGTGGAGGCCAGAGGAATGATGTGTTTAGGGCCATGAGTCTAGAGTTTCTCCCTGCAGCCCTCACACATAGGAGGGGTTCAGTAAATGGTGCTTGTTAAAATATAGGGAGAGGACATTTGGTTTACCCCCTGCCACAGCTGCCTGTCTCCCCACCTGCCTGACCACAGGTCTCTGCCCTGGCGAACCCCTCCTGGTCCGCCCTCCTCTCTCTACAGTGGCTCTCAGGCCAGAGCATCCCACTCAGCAGGTTGGGGGGCCTCCAGGGACCCTAACCTGCCAGAGACCTGGGGGGCAGGAGAGGCTCACCCTGGGACAGAGCTGTGTGTCTGAGGTGATGCTGGCACCTGCAGGTGGTGGGGGTGATAGCGTGGATGGGGGCCCAGCCCCCACACAGCGTGATCGACTATGAGGAGCAGCGCACGGTGGACCCGGAGCAGGCCCGTGGGGTGCTCAAGTGCGACATGTCGGATCTGTCCCTGATTGGCTGCCTGGGCTACAGCCTCCTGCTCATGGTCACGTGCACAGTGTACGCCATCAAGGCCCGCGGTGTGCCTGAGACCTTCAATGAGGCCAAGCCCATCGGCTTCACCATGTACACTACCTGCATCATCTGGCTGGCCTTCGTACCCATCTTCTTTGGCACTGCCCAGTCTGCTGAGAAGGTAACTGCTTGTTTCCTGCTGTCCACTGGAGGGCTCCACTCTTCCTGGAGCCAGCTGCCCATTTGCACACGTGATTATTGGCATGGTGGCTTGGCTGGCTGATTGATTTGCGTGTGTAAACGCTCGTCCACACCTTTGTTACTTGCTGTGCCCCTGCCTGGGCCTCCTCTGTTCTAACCACTGTGCCCAACTCCCACCCTTCTCGTTTTATGAATCTGATTTCATGGCCTGCTTTGTACCAGCTGACATGAGCCTGTCAGTCCACTTACTGGGCCATTTGGTCATGTGCGCAGCAGGACAATTGTCTGTGTGTGTGTGCCACCCACTTGCTTGTCCACTGCCTCCTTCATTCTGTTCATTCATCGTTTGCATATCTGAAAACATGCTTGTTCACTCATTAATGGGCTCTAGCCCCTTCAGACATAGGGACCGTCTCCCTAGTGCCACTGTTAATAGCCCCATCATTGCTGACTCGTACTTGCCACTTGGTGCCCTCTGGCTCCTCATGCCAGCTCCTTGTGCCTCCAGACCTTTGCTCACACTAGCGAACTTTTCAAAGTGTTTGTTCCCCTTCCCCTCCAGTCTCTGTGGCCAGGACCCTGTGGGGCTGGGGGAGGGAGAGAACAGGGCTGAGTCCACCCTTCCCTTCTCCATGGCTTAGATCTACATCCAAACAATGACCCTGACTGTGTCCTTGAGCCTGAGTGCATCGGTGTCCCTCGGCATGCTGTATGTACCCAAAACCTACGTCATCCTGTTCCATCCGGAGCAGAATGTGCAGAAGCGGAAGCGGAGCCTCAAGACAACCTCCACAGTGGCAGCTTCCCCCAAGGGCGAGGGCGCAGAAGACCCCAAGTAGCAGGTGGGGCAGGGATGGGCGTAGCTGCCCCCTCTCCTCGTTTCTTTTCTTGGTGGGAGCTGTGGGGAGGCCAGGCCCCCTGAGAGCTGTCAAGGCAGGTGTCTGTGAAGACCATGCCTGACATGGACAGGGCTGGCCTTCAGGTCACTGACCCCTCTTCTCTATGCATGGCAGCAGCAGCATCCTTCCTGACTGCAGACCAGACTTGCTGCCCATGGTGGGAAACAGCCATTGCAGGCTCTTCCTCTGCTGGAGAGGGCTGGTTACCCTTTCTGGTCTGAAGCTTAGTGATTACAATGCAGGCCCAGGCTCAGCTGGCTGGGGTGAGAGCTGCCCCTTGACCAACCACCACACTCGGGGGTTGTACAGTGTGCAGGAACCTCCAAACCCCAGAGTGAAAGGAAGGCTTGGAGGAGGCCCCCACTTTGTGTTAACAAGAGGAGACTTATGAGTTCGCACTAGGGACTGACACTGGCTGGGGGAGTATGGTGCTGACAGAGGGACAGACCGTGGGTGAGACCCTGGGAACAGCAGGCAGCTTCCATGAGCCGAGGACCTGGGTGCACCCTGTGAAGCTCCTCACGCCAAGGTCTTTTCCCCTGGGATCTCATGAGGAAGGTCGAACTTGGGGGAAAACAACTGTGCTCCTCCCCCATGTACACACCATGAACGTATTCTCCACCTGTCAGACACTCATATACACCTGTGTGGGTGAGTGGTGTAAGAATACAGGGACATGGTGGCATTTCTACCCTCTGATGCCTGTGGAGGCTGTGTTCAGGAGCCCAAGGTTGGGAGCAGAGACGGGAGGAGGCAGCACATGAGGATCACTTCTAAGTGCGTAACTTAGGGTGACTGTAAGAACTGTCTGTTCCCTGTGTTTACTGGGAAGTCCCCTTTGAAAGACCAGCATGAGGCCTTTCAGCATGAGGAGAGGGAGATTCTGGACCACAGCTCCACGGATGTTCTTTCTCATTCATCCTTTTTATAAAAAGTGTGGTTTTCCTATTGGAATTTTGTTTCCCTGGGGGTAGAATTTTAATTTGTCAAATTGATAGTTTTTAAAATCAGTATTAAGTCTCTAGTGTGTAATGTCTGAAGCTAATTTTGAGGGTGCAGGACACTTTACACAATGCAGAGACTTCCCTAGACAGAATCTTTGGTGCAAATGAACTTTGACCTCGGGACTAAGTGTTTCCGTGTTTTTAAGTTAACAGGGCTGCTTCTCAGGAACCATTGTTGCATCACAGATCCTCCTCATGTGTTGCAATCCTAGTCTTCTCCACAGTGTGAGTTATGAAGTTTCATATACTGCCGAACGCCTTCCAAAGTTCATCATTTCATAGGGCTTCTCTCCTTTGTGGGGTCTTTGATGTGTAATGAGGTGTGTTTTCTTGCTGAAGGCTTCCCCACATTAGTGCTTTTATAGGGTTCTTTATGGGGGACCTTTGAGTCAGTGAACTCTGAAGATTTCTCTCCATTTATTGTTTTCTTAGTGTTTCTTCCAGTATGAATTCTCTGATGTACAATGAGGTTTGACTTCTAGTTGAAAACGTTTCCACATTTTTAACATTTTTGTGGTTTTCCCTACTTGTTAGAATGATGTTATAGTAAAGGCATTTCCATGATGACTGGATTTAGGCGGATTACTCTGGAGCATGAGTTTTCTGGCTTCCTGTGGAAGACTTCCAAACACTTCCCACATTTATTCCTACCTATCTGCTAGGAATTCTCAGATGGCTGCCAAGTTGTCTTGTCCTCTTGTGAGATTTCTCATATTCAGTTCAGTTGTAGGTTTTCTCCACAACATGAACCATCTTGTGCACAATGAGACAGCCTCTGTTACTAAAGGTGTTATCATATTTAATACAGTCATAAGGTTTCCCTCCTGTCTGAATTCTCTGATAAATATGAAGGTCTGACTTCTAAAGGGGTTTTTCCACATTCAGGATCTGTGGGATATGGTCTTCCTTTGATCATTTCTTTGGTTCAGTGGAGACATATCCCTAAAGGTTTTTACCATTTTTTGTGTGCTTATTTGTTAATTCTTTGATGTTCAATCAATCAGTTTTGCTCTTGAATAAAGATTTTGGTTCTTTTCAGATTTGTGGAATTTATAAGGCATTTTGCCAGCATGGTTGAGTAAGAACCAAGCTACACCTAAGGCCTTCTTACATTCATTGTCCTTGAATTATTTCCCTTCAGTATGAATTATACATTCCAGTGAAAATGGAGTTGTAGGTGGGAGGCTTATTTCACATTTATCAGTAGGCCTACCCTTCAATCCAGCCATCCCACTACCATGTACCTACCCAAAGGAGAATAAGTCACTACATTAAAATGACAACTTACACTTATAAGTTCATCACAGCACAATTCACAATTCACAATTACAGAGATAAGAAACCAACTTAAGTGCCCACAAACTGATGAGTGGATAAAGAAAATGAGGTGTATATACAGCATGGAGTACTACTCAGCCATCATAAGGAACAAAGTAATGTCTTTTGCATTGACTTGTAAGGACTGGAGACCATTATCCTAAGTGAAGTTATCTCAGGAGTGGAAAAACACACACCACAGGTTCTCACTGATATAAGCTGGAGCTAAACAAGGTATATGGAGTATATGGTCATGAAGTGGTGTGTCACTGAAGACTAAGAAGGGGTAAGGGGGGACCAAAGTGTGGCTAGGCAATAAAATGTACACTATTCTGGGGCAGGCACACTGAAAGCTCTGACATCAGCATGATACAATTCGTTCATGTTATAAAAAACATTTGTACTGCCTAGATCTTCAAATAAAACACAACAAAAACAAAAAACCCAAACCCAAAACTAAACAAAAAAGAAAAATAAGCAAAGGAAATTGATCAGGAAATAAAATCAGAAAATTTTCATTTTTTGTGTTCTAGTAAAATTCATACGATCATAGAAATTATCTGCAGCTTGGAAATTTGAATTTTTTTTGAGACGGAGTCTCACTTTTTCACCCTCAATAGAGTGCTATTGCATCATAGGTCATAGGAACCTCAAACTCTTGGGCTCAAGTGATCCTCTTGCCTCAGTTTTTCATTTTTAGTAGAGATGGGGTCATGGTTTGCTCTTGCTCAGGCTGGTCTGCATGAGCTGATAGGGCCTTGGTGGTCTCACCTCTTCAGTTGATTGACTGAAAGAATGAATGAATGAATGAATGACTGAAGTCAGCCCCAGGTCTACTGTACAATTTCAGAAAGGGGCTTTGGGTTTTACTCTCTATCAGATGGATTTTCTGAGATTCTGGGGTCAGGGCTCTACCTGCCTTTCCTCATGTTTTCTCCCCAAACTCCTAACTCCCTCCTCTAACCCAGCTCTGGAAGTGTGGATTTGAGGAGGGCACCAGCCAGAGGGCTTTTTTCATTGTGGGTCCCTCAGTCCCTCCCTTGGCCCACATGGTTTGTGTGAACCTCACCTCCTTAGGTTCAAGATGAGCACATTGCCTCAGCCTGGCCAACGAAGGCAATCCAAGTGCCTTGTCACTCTTAGGGGATCATGGAACTGTTTTAGGTTGTCTTAAAATTTTAAGGGAAAAACACTATCTTTTAGGGTCAAAGATTATTTATTTGTGTTTATAACAATGCAGTTGTAAAACTGATCTTTTATTATGCTATATTGTATATACAGAGGGTGCAAAAAATGTACATGCATTTTAAGAGGGGAAAAAACTATTAAAATAATAATATTCAATATATACTCATCAGAAAAGATGAATACAAGTCACTTTGAGCACTTCTTGTAATTGCAGAAGTCAAATGTGACTTACTACAAATTCAGTAGCTTTTTCCTTTTTTAGAATGTGTATTCATTTTTTGGTACCCTCTGTATTTAAAAAATTTTTCTGTATATTATGTTTTGATATTGTAAAGAAATCTTTCTAGCTTGACAGAGACTGCCCTTCCAAGGCTAACCTTCTTAGAGTTGAAAAGGCCTGGCCCAAGAATGCCTCTGACAGAAACTACCCCACCTAGAGCCAGAACTCCTCTCTCTGGGCCTGACACCTCAGAGAGTGACACACCTCTGCCCTAGTCACCCAAGGGCCACATATCAGGCATCTACACATAGCCTCCATACCCCAGAGCCCACTGGAATTATTTGGACTCGCCATGCCTAAACCTTTCACCCTGTCTGCCTTGCCCTCCAATGTTAACTCTGCTATCTTTCCAGTGATGGGAGACATAGCTTTCTATCCTGGTATGCCACAGCCTCTACACTTGTTTCGGGGGCCAGGTAGGCTCTAGGTGGTCATTGTGGGGAGCTAGGATCTGGAGATAAAAGACACTTGGGAAGTATGGCTTCTGGGCATGTCTGCTAGCTGGCAAAAATGCAACTAGCAATCTTAGAAAATTGGGGATTTTTCCGTTAGATTTCAGAAAGACACACAGATGAATAATTCCTATGTCAATAATTTTTTTTAAGGATGGTGATGTGTGACACATAGGGCGACAGGTAGATCATGGTGGGAGCAGATCAGCATTGCCAAGTCCTGGCATGTGTAGAGAATGATCATTAGCACAGCTGAGAAGTCCTGGAGTGACAAGAAGCAATCAAACCTTGTATTTTTTTCTCCTTCACAAACTGGTATAAAAATATTAAAAGTAAAAATATTTCCAAAAATATATATAGTGGGAGTTGAGGAGGGTCAAGCAGCCCACCAACTGCAAGATGGAGCGGGTGGGAAAGCTTTGTTTCCGTATTACAGAAAAGAAGCAGAGCAGTGGAGGCCACGGTGTCCTCCCACACAGGTGTTGTGGCTCCAGCACAGTCACCTGAAAACCTGAGTCTGCTATGGGTCATAATGCCAAGTTCAAAGCAGTCACCGAGTGCTGAAGGACAGGTCAGAGGGAAGCTGTCAGCAGAGCCAGGCAGATGCAGGTGGACAGGGAGGAAGAACCAAGATGCAAAATTGCCTGGCATTGGAGGATTAGAGGAATTTGAAGGGGGAACTTTTAAGCAAAATTTTCTCTAAAGAGAAGACAGTTTCAGTGGCTGTTCACAGGAGCCCACAGACATTAAGAATATGTCAAGTCTAGGATGGTGTTTTTCAACTATTTTTACCTCATGACACACTTGAACCTAAACTTCTGTAGCACACTTAAATTATGTTGATCAAAAAAGGAGTAAAAAATAATACTTACTGTGCTTTGAACTTCTTTCAAAAATAATTATCTTTAAACATTTTTGAAGCACATATAAGATCCTCTCATGGGACACCAGCTATCCTGTCATACTGGTTGAAAAATCACTTGTCTAGATGCTAATCTCCAACTCAAAGTTCTCCCAGGTATGGGGAACTGGCACTTCCAATGGGGTGTGCCTATAGGGTAGTCCCCAAGTGTGTGAGGAAAGCTCCAGTATGAGGCAAGCCTAGATCAGCCCCTGCCTCTTATCTTTTCCTAAGTCTGGTGGAGGGGTGGGAGTGGTTTCCTATAAGCTCAGCACCTGCTCTGTGTGCCTCACAATGGCACTGTCTCTGGGTGCCACACAGAATAGGGCAGGGGACATTTGAGCAGGAGGGTGCTGAAGACAGCACATTACCAAGTGGCTGTCTGAAGCACTGAAGTGTCCCAAATAGTGGCCCTTAACCTGTGACAGTCAAGTGTCTATGGAGGCCAGTGCCTTGAGCTGTCACCGTGAATGAGACTCTACAACGGATGGTAGGTCTTGGCCTTGCAGCCCTGGCTCAACTGCAGCCACATACCAAGTTGTGTTAACTTGTAACACATTCATTAAAAATCAACTGAGGCTCAGTGCCTGTGGCTCAATCGGCTAAGGCAACAGCCACGTACACCTAAGGTGGCGGGTTCGAATCCCCAGCCCGGGCCCGCCAAACAACAATGATGGCTACAACCAAAAAATGGCCGGGAGTTGTGGGGGGCGCCTGTGGTCCCAGCTACTTGGGAGGCGGTGGCAGGAGACTCGCTTGAGCCCAGGGGTTGGAGGTTGCTATGAGCTGTGATGCCATGGCACTCTACCCAGGGGGATAGCTTGAGGCTCCGTCTCAAAAA
>CAUYQV010128879.1:0-22573 GCA_963574575.1 Galagoides demidoff | reverse complement strand
GCTGTTTTGTCAGAAGCATCCCAAGCCAAGGAGACTATTCTATCATCTGCATTTTATTTTCCTTTTTTTTTCCTCACTTATTGCAAACCTCTTCAGGCATGCGGAGATAGAGTGACAAAATAAACTCTCATATGCCCATTAACTTGATATAATTCATAGAAATATTTGGCTATTTTGCCTTTATTTTCTTCTAAAGTAATTTAAAGTAACTACAGACCATTCACCCTCAAATACTTCAGTGAGCATTTTTATTTTTAATTAATTGATTTTTTTTTTTTTGAAGCAGAGTCTCATTGCATTGCCCTTGGTAGAGTGCCAGATTGTCACAGCTCACAGCAACCTCAAACTCTTGGGCTCAAGCGATTCTCCTGCCTCAGCCTCCCAAGTAGCTGGGATCACAGGTGCCCGCCATAAAGCTCAGCTATTTTTTGTTGCAGTTGTCATTGTTGTTTAGCCGGCCCGGGCCGGGTTCGAACCTGCCAGCCTGGGCATATGTGACCAGCGCCCTAGCCACTGAGCTACGGGCGCCGCCTCAGTAAGCATTTTTAAAGGATGAGAACATTTTCCCCATCTGACTACAAAGCGATTTTTGTAACTGTGATATCTACTTTTTTTGCTAAAGTGTTTTTAAGGTAAATTTTATCTTTTCACCCCTGATTATTTCAGCATGCATCTCTAGATAGGGATATTTTCCCATATAACCGCAATACCATTATGCCCCAGACAAAATTAACAAAAATCCTGATATTATCAAATAATCAGCCACATTTTACTTTCCCAACGGGACAAGTTTTATTTCCATTTTCATAGCTGAGCAGAAAGATTGCCCGAGGTCCCACAGCAGGAAAAGAGAGAACTGGGATTTGCTTCCCGGAAGTCTAGGGTCTTTGCTGCCACTGTGGCTTATGCTCGGTGAGTCAGGGCAGAGCCAGGCTCTCCACAGCGGGATGGCCGCACCCTGGAAAGGGAAGTTTGAGACAGGGGAGTAGGGGAAAGGGCCCACGCATCCGTGGCTGACGCTCTTTCGCAAAACTTCTGGGAGGAGCCCCCGAGGCCACAAAACTGCCTCCTTCCCTGTCCTAGGAGAGAAGAGCTGCAGGAAGGTGGCACACAGAAGCGCCCTCCGGTCATGGGCCGCCCGCTGCTGTCACTGCTGCCGCCACTCCTGCTGTTGGTTCAGACCTGCGTCCCAGGTAAGGGCTGCGTCTCGGATGCTGGCGCTGGAGACAGGGTGTGTTGGGGTCGGGACGGGAGAGGGGAGGTCAAGGTGTTTGAGTTGGGGAAATGGGATTCAGTTCCAGCACCGTCCCCAACCAATAATAATTATTCTCGTGCTCTCTGCAACCCTACGCAGCGCATACCTGGCACTCAGGTGCTCAGGAAGTATTGGCCGAGCGGAGGCATTTAGCGGCAGGAACCAGTCATCATTTAAAGAGCGCTCTCTTTATTCCAGGCTCTCTTTTAAACTTCCTTGCAATTTCAAACCAGCCCATGGAACTATTATTAATTCCGTTTCTCAGAGAAGGAAACGGAATCATGGAGAGGCTAAATAACTGGCCCCAAATCACATGAGAGTCCTGGCCCCACGCGCTCTCCATCCCGCACCTGAAGACAGGTGCCCACTTTTACAAAAGGTCTAAAGAGAGATCGATTCTGGGGCTGGGAACCCAGGGCCGGTTCCTTGAGGACACTTCCCTTTTACTTCTCTCTCCCCGACTTGACCGTCGCACTTGCTTCCCCCGGAAAAACGTTGGGGGGGATGGGTTTGAGAAATGAGAGGCATTCGAGAAGGAACTGAGTCAGGGCGGAATGGGGACAGGCGTGGGGGTGTGCGGCCATGAATAACCTGGAAAGCTCTTGAGACCACGGGAGGCCGAGAATGAGTAACAACTCTGGAAAACTCCCGGTTTGGAGAGGGAAAAGCGATGCCCAGGAGGATTACCCGGCAGGGAAGAGCTAGGGGACAGTGAAACGGGTCATAACTTCGGGGAGCAGCTGGGGCCCTGGAGACACCTACAGAGAGGAGCTGAAGGCTGGGAGAGAAGATCCAGGAAGAGGTAGGGGGCGGAACTAGACCGTCTTAGGGGGCCAGGGCAGGGGAGAAACGTCTGGGAGGAGCTAGGGGCGGGGCTATGATATCTGGGTGGTGGTAGGGGTGCGGCTAAACGTCGGTGAGCAGCTGGGGTAAGGGCTGAAAGGTCTGCGGAGAAGCTAGGGGCGGGGTTTAGAGGACCTCTATGGTAGCTAGAACCTTCAGAGAAGCAGGAGGGCAGGGAGGAAACTTTGGTTGCCGGGAAACTTGGGGTATTTGAGATTAGAATTTCGGAAGGGAGGACAGGTGGGATGTGAATTTCAGAATAAACTGGTGGGTGGCGAGAAGCAAAGGACGAGGGTGGAATCGGGGACTATGAGTTGGAAGGGATAATTCCACTAGGGCATTGGTGTTGCGAGCAGAGGTATAACGTAAATATTAGGCTGCACTAAGCATAGAACGCCCCTAACAGAACTTGACAGGAGGAACAGACCTAAAACTGATGGGGCGGCACAAGGAGCCTAAATGGGATAGAGAGGGCAGAGATTAGGACTTTCAGGATATGCCTGGTGCGAAAACAGAATTAAAGAGAAAATGGGCCAGGGCAGATTTGTGGGGAAGGACTTGTGGCAGAGATAGAACACGAGCCAGCGATAGACTGGGAGTACCGACGGTCAGAGTTCAGAGGAACGTGGAGCACGAATCTGAGTGCACCGGTTCTGGGCATGAGACTTGGTTCTGGTTTGGAGGCATGAAAGGACAAGAGGGGATCCTGGTACGGAGGGTGTGACCCCCTCTTAACTCCTCTCCCCACTTCTCCCTTCAGCCTTCTGGGGCCTGCGGTGCAAGCGGTGTGAGAGCAGCGGGTATTGCTGGGTGGAGGAGTGCCCCCTGGGCCAGGACCTCTGCAGGACCACGATTATGCGCATTTGGGAAGGTGAGCTCCCCCTACTCTGTCATGACAGGATACAAAAGTGACCAAGGATCCTCTCACCAGTTAATTAGGGAAATGCAAACTGAAACAACCTGGAAATCCCGGTTCACACCCACCAGATGAGCAGGCATTTAAAAATCTGACAATACCAGACAGTGCCTGTGGCTCAGTGGGTAGGGCGCCAGCCCCATATATCGAGGGTGGCGGGTTCAAACCCGGCCTCGACCAAATTGCAACAAAAAAATAGCCGGGCCTTGTGGCCAACGCCTGTAGTCCCAGCTACTCCGAAGGCTGAGGCAAGAGAATCACCTGAGCCCAGGAGTTGGAGGTTGCTGTGAGCTGTCTGATGCCACAAGGGCGATAGGGTGAGACTCTGTCTCTACAAAAAAAAAATGTTAAAAAAAAATCTGACAATACCAGAGTTGGTGAGGACATGGAGCTACAGACCCTGTGTTGGAGGGCAAATTGGTAATTCCCCCACCCAGAGTAGTTTGGCAAAATCTGATGATTAGCGTTCCCTAGAGCCAGCAATTCAGCTCCTAGAATGTAGAAATGCCAGAAACATATGTATAACAAAGTTCCTCACAGCAGTGTTTGTGACATGGAAAACTGGAAAGAAACTCAAGTCTGTCAGCAGCAGAGATATAATCACACAATGGGATGCTTCACCCCAGTTTAGATGAAGGACCTGGAGCTACAAATATCAATGTGGATGCATCTCAAAAAGATAAAATTGAGAGAAAAAAAGCCCATTGGAGAATATGATACATTTTTATATAAGGTTTAAGAAAACACGTGCAACAGGCTGGGCACCATGGCTCACACCTCTAATTCACACTTTGGGAGGCTCAGGTGCAGAAGGATCCCTTAAGCTCAGGAGTTAGAGACCAGCCTGAGCAAGAGATAGCCCGGTATTGTGGTGGGTGCCTGTAGTACCTGTAGTCATAGTTACTTTGGGAGGTCAAGGCAGGAGGATAGCTTGAACCCAGGAGTTTGATTTTTTTTTTTTTGAGGCAGAGTCACACTCAGTAGAGTGCTGTGGCATCATAGCTCACAGCAGCTCCAACTCTTGAACTCAAGTGATTCTCTTGCCTCAGCCTCACAAGTAGCTGGGACTACAGGCACCTGCCACAACGCCTGGCTATTTTTAGAGACTGGGTCTCACTCTTGCTCAAGCTGGTCTGGAACCGGTGAGCTCAGGCAATCCTCCCAGAATACTACAATTACAGGCATGAGCCACTGCACCCTGCCTGTGTTTAAGACAAAGTCTCACTCTATTGCCCAAACTGGAGTGCAGTGGCATGATCACAGCTCACTGCAACCAACTTCTAGCCTCCCAAGTAGCTATGACTACAGGTACACACTACCATGCCTGACTAACTTTTAAATTTTTTTGCAAAAACAGGTTTGGTCATGTTACCCAGGCTGGTCTCAAACTCCTGTGTTCCAAGTAATTCTCCCACCTCAGTCTCCCAAAGTGCTGGGATTACAGGAGTGAGCCATCGTGCCTGACTAACAATAACTTTTAAATTCCATTTCTCTCCTTTCTTTCTTTCTTTCTCTCAGACAGAATCTCATTATGTTGTCCTCAGTAGAGTGCTGTGGCGTCACAGCAACCTCAAACTCTTGGGCTTAAGCGATTCTCTTGCCTCAGCCTCCTGAGTAGCTGGGACTATAGGCACCCACCAAAACGCCTGGCTATTTTTTTGTTGCTGTTGTCATTGTTGTTTAGCTGGCCCAGGCTGGATTTGAACCCACCAGCCTCAGTGCTTGTGGCTGGTGCCATAACCACTGTACTACAGGCGCAGAGCCTCTCTCTTTCTATTTCTTTCTTTCTTTCCTTCTTCCTTCCCTCCCTTCCTTCCTTCTTTCTTTTTCTTTCTTTCTTTCTTTCTTTTTTTTTTTTGACAGAGTCTCACTCTGTCACTGTAAGTAGAGTGCTCTGGCCTCCTAGCTAACAGCAACCTCAAACTCTTGGACTTGAGCAATCCTTTTGCCTCAGACTGCCAAGTGGCTAGGACCATAGGTGTGCACCATTATGGCTATTTTTTTCTTGTTCTAGTAGAGATGGGGTCTCGCTGTTGCTCAGGCTGGTCTCAAACTCCTGAGCTCAAGCAATTTACCCACCTTGGCCTCCTAGAGTGCTAGGATCACAGGCATGAGCCACTGTGCCTAACTTAAATTCCACTTCTTATAAAGAATATCTGAAATAAATACAGCAACATGCTAATATTTTACAGAGTTAGTTGACAAATAGGCAGCATTTCTTATAGCATCTCTTACACTTTTTGGTATGCTGAAAGCATTTACCTTTAGAAATTCCCATTAGAGGCATCTCCCTGCTGAGATCTCCAAACTTGAGGTGGGGGGGGGTAAGGGGTAGATAAATCCAGAAAGTCCCAGTGATAGTGTATCACTAAGAGAGCAGCTTTCCTGTGTGTGAAAGGTGAGGATGTAGGGATAACTCTAGAAAAAGACAGAGTTGGACCCAAACAAGAGGAAAGGACTGGCAAGGATCAGCCCTGGGAGTGGGTGACCTTGAGACCAGGAGTGTCAGAGGGTGGTAGGGCTCAGGGGAGCCTCTGGGGTAATGAAGATCCATTCCTTACAGGAGGGGTAGAGTTGGAGGTGGTGGAGAAAGGCTGTGCCCACTCAGAGAAGACTAACAGGACCATGAGCTACCGGACTGGCTCACAGATCATCACCCTTACAGAGGCTGTGTGTGGGTCGGACCTGTGCAACCAGCTCAGCCTTGGTGAGTGGGGCAGCCCTTGACATCCCCAACTCCACCTTATTGTCATCCCAATCCTGTCTCTGGTTTTATACCATTCCAACCTCAACTCCATGCCCTACACCAGTCCCAGCCCCAGCTTAAACCCACCTTTAGCCCCCCCATCCTCAACCCCAACTCAGCCTCACCTCCAATCACACTTCCAACTTCATTTTACTACAACACTTTTTCCAACTCAAACCCATCCCTATTTTAAACATAGCTTTTAACATCATTGCTACATCAACCTCATCCTTATCTCAAACTATCTCCAGTCCATCCCCAATGGCAAACTTATCCTCATCCCTAAGCCAGCCCCATCTGGCATGTTTGTGTGTATGACTGTTATGTAGAAGATGCAACACGGGCCTTCAACAAGCTCACACATGTGCTTAAGATGGGGGTGAGGTGTCTCACTGATGTCTGTCCGTCTGATTTTTTCTGTGGGGATAAGAGATGGTCTGAGCAATAGGTGCTAAGGAGCCAAGATACAAGCAGAGACTCAAAGTTCTCAAGGGAAGAACTTTGCTAGGGTCTGGGAGTTCCCTAGGATAGATGGTCTTTGACTTAGGCAGTTAAAAAAAAAAATGTGGAGAAATTTCCATAAGCCCCATGGAGCTTCATGGTTTCAAGTTCTGGTCAGTTTTTAAAAAAGACTTAGGAAGGGTCAAATTCTCCCAAAGTGCCAGAGAAGAAGAACAGGGAAAGAAGGGATCCCTGGCACATGATCAGCAGAGATTCCTCTTCCTGGCCCCAGTGGGGAAGGAAATTGATTAAGGCCAGTCCAGTCATAGTGACGTCACTAAGCAGAGTGCCTGCGTATGCTCTGGGTTTTCTTTGTTCTTCATTCAACTGGATTCTGCCTGATTTTCATGCATCCTAACCACAAACTTTCATCTGTTGGCAGGGCTGAATCAGATGCTCTTTTTTCAGGAAATGACAAGAGAGTAGACGTTGACTTCCTCTCTCAGTGAGACCTGCTTAAGGAAAGCACTAATAAGGCAGTGCCTGTGGCTCAAAGGAGAAGGGCAGTGGCCCCATATGCCGGAGGTGGCGGGTTCAAACCCAGCCCCAGGCCAAAAAAAAAAAAAGGAAAGCACTAATACCTGGGTCTAAAGAATACATCTAATCAGGAATGTTAGTTAAAATACTTAACAATATTGGTCAGTGTCAGAACAAACCCCCGGAGACTCCCTGCTGGACCAGTGTTACCCTTTCACTGATGGATTACAGGGACATGAGGGTTAATAACTGATATGCCTATATCATCCCTCTTTCTTTCTTTCTTTTTTGAAACAGTCTCACTCTGTCTCCTGGATGAGTGCCAGTCATAGCTCACAGCAATTTCAAACTCCTGGGCTCAAGTGATCCTCCTATTTCAGCCTCTCTAGTAGCTGGGACTGCAGGTGCCCATCACAAGGCCCAGTTAGTTTTTTCTATTTTTAGTAGAGGTATGATCTCACTCTTGCTCAGGCTGGTCTCCAACTCGTGAGCTCAAGCAATCCACCTGCCTTAGCCTCTCAGTGTGCTAGGATTAGAGGTGTGAGCCACCTTACCTGGCTCATTTCCATTTCTAATGCCATCTTACCCTGCTTGTGGCAACTCAAATAGTTGGTTAAACTGTACTCTGTGTTTACATAATGCTGGGGACTCAACAGTAACCAAGGCAGCCTTGGACTCTGCCTCCATGGAGTCCACCATCCAGTGTGTGCTGGGAGTGTGACACAAGAGTAGATGACAGACCCATTACCAGAGGGTGACTGGTTAGATTAATCAGGCTGTGAAAGGGGCAGGACAGGATGAGGGGTCAAGGTGGGATCAGGGGAAAGTAGGTACTGTGGGATGCCAGGGGAGTCACCTGACTCAGGTCAGGGAAAGTTCCCTAGAGGAAGGAACAGCTAAATTGGATCTTGAGGAATGAGTAGGAGTCAGACTGTTAAAAAGCTGTAGAAATGGCTCGACACCTGTAGCTCAGTAGCTAGGGCACCAGCCACATACACCAGAGCTGGTGGGTTCGAATCCAGCCTAGGCCTGCCAAACAACAATGATAACTACAACCAAAACAGGCAGGTGCTGTGGCAGGCGCCTATAGTCCCAGCTACTTGGGAGGCTGAGGCAAGAGAATCACTTAAGCCCAAGAGTTTGAGGTTGCTGTGAGCTGTGACACCACGGCACTCTACCAAGGGTGACAAAGTGAGACTCTGTCTCAAAAAAAAGAAAAAAAGCTGTAGAAAGGGTTTTCCAACAGAGAAAGCAACAGATATAAAGGCCCCAAAATGGGCAAAAGTAGTGTGGCTGGAAGAAGAAAACAATGGGTCAAGATGAGCTATGGCAGGTCATGTTATACGAGGCCTTCTAGGCCATGGTGAGGAACCAATACAGAGACTTCTTCCTGAGAGCACTGGGATGTCACAAAAGAGTTTTTAGTGGGACATGTCATGATCATATTTGTATTTTTAACAAATTATTCTGACCTCATGACAGAATACAGATTGAGGGGAAGCAAGAGTAGTTGAGGGGAAACGTTGGAGGTAGGTAAGGTTGTCTAGGTGGAAAAGAGGATGGCCAGACCAGGGTGTCAGGCACTCTGAGGGAGAGAAATGGTTGATCTGAGAGCTATTTGGCAGGTGGATGAACAGGCCTAAGTGATAGATTAGATGTGGGAAGGAGACCTACGGTATTGGTCATAGTGAAGTCACTTATATTAGACTCCCCCTTCTGCCAATGATAGCTACAAACACTGGGCAAATAGTAACCAATTACTTGAAGTCATTGGAGAGCAGCAGGTGAAGGGAGGAACTTGAGGTGCTAGAATCTTTGAAATAAGGGAAGCGTAGAACACAACCTGGCTTTTTCCTGGAGTGCACTTTCCAATTTGCTGCTGTGAAGAGGAAATAGAGCCCAGACAGAAAGAGAGTTGCTAGACTGAGAAGACGGAGGTTGGAGTCTGGGGCTGCCAGAATGTCTGGAAGAATTAAAATCCTGGAATGGATGGGACCACAGAAAAGGGAGTCCCCAGTCTGCAAATAAATTTCCCTGAAGTCACTGGCAAGCTGTGCATGCACTGAGTGAGAGTCCAAGAGACTCCAGCAGAAAAAAATAGTAGCTGGGAAGCTGCAGAACCAAGCAAGGCTTCCAGCAGGCATGTGATACTGGGGAGACAGAGGTTGCCAAGCTGAAGAAGCCTTGGGAAGCACCTCAGGCCTTGCCCTCAGAACACACCGTAGGAGTTGAGGGCAAAACTGAAATAGGTCAGCCCTAAACAAGCCTAAGTCCAATCCTTGAAAGGAAAAAGACTTTGGGTGGTGCCTGTGGCTCAAAGGATTAGGGCACTGGCCCCATTTGTTGGAGGTGGCAGGTTCAAACCCAGCCCCAGCCAAAAACTGCAAAAAAAAAGAGGAAAGAAGAAGACCTAATATTCTTTGAAAGAAGATAACATAATTTGAGGCTTTACTTAATTTCTTTTTTCTTTTCTTTCTTTCTCTCTCTCTCTCTCTCTCTTTTTTTTTTTTTAACCCTTGATAGAGTCTGTAGTGTCACAGCTCACAGCAACCTCCAGCTCTTGGGCTTAGGTGATTCTCTTGCCTCAGCCTCCCAAGTAGCTGGGACTACAGGCGTCCACCACAACACCTGGCTACTTTTTATTGCAGTTTGGCTAGGGCCAAGTTCAAACCCACCACCCTTGGCATATGGGGCCGGCGCCCTACTCACTAAGCCATAGGTGCTGCCAAGGCTTTATTTATTTTCATCTGTAATGTCTGGCATTTGATCAAAACTTACAAGACAGCTAGGCACAGTGGTACACACCTGTATTTCCAGGTATACAGGAAGCTGAAGCAGGAAGATTGCTTGAGCCAGGAATTCTGGGCTGTAATGTGATATGCCATGTGAGTGCTTTAAGTTTGGCATCAATATGGTGAGCTTTTGAGAGTGAGGGACCACCAGCTTGCCTAAAAAGGGGTGAACCAGCCCACATCAGAAATGGAGCGGGTCAGCTGGGCGCAGTGGCTCACTCCTGTAATCCCAGTACTTGGGAGGCTGAGGCCAGCAGATTGCCTGAGCTCATGAGTTTGAGACTAGCCTGAGCAAGAGCAAATGCCTGTAATCCCAGCTTCTCAGGAGGCTGAGGCAAGAGAATCGCTTGAGCCCAGGAGTTTGAGGTTGCTGTCAGCTAAGATGTCACTGCACTCTACCCAGGGTGACCGAGTGAGACTCTGTCTCAAAAAAAAAAAAAAAAGAAAGAAAGAAAGAAACGGAGCAGGTCAAAACTCTTATGCTAATCAGCAGTGGGATTGAGCCTGTGAATAGCCACTGCACTCCACCCTGGGCAATATAGCAAGACTCCATCTCATAAAAACAACAACAGCAACATACAAGGTATCCTGGAGAACATAAAAAGGACCAGTTGTGGGGGGTGCCTGTGGCTCAAAGGAGTACGGCGCTGGCCCCATATACCAGAGATGGTGGGTTCAAACCCGGCCCCGGCCAAAAAAAACACTGCAAAAAACAAAATAAAATAAAAAGGATGAGTTGATCAGAAACCCCAAGAAAAATCCAACAATAGAAACAGAGTCATAGTGACTCAGACATTGGATTCTTAGACTGGGAACTTTGAAATTGCTATGATCAGTATATTCAAGAAAACAGTAGAAAAGATTCAACATCTGGAATTCATTTTTTAAAACAGTCAAACAGCAAATATAGAACAATGCCTCAAATGAAAAACTCAACAGATGTGCTTAACAGAGATTAGAAATAGCAGAGCAGGAGGGTTAAAGAACTAGAAGACAGGACAGTAGACATTTTCAGACTGATGTATAGATATGGAGGATCTAGGGTTCTGCCAGATTTCTACCTTGGATGGGGCTACCTCTGATATATGGAATTCAGGAGGAGAAGGAGCAGCTCTGGAAGGATATAGAATTTAGTTTGGGGCTGGTGTTGAGGTATAGCTGGCAGCCATCCAAGAGGCAGTTGGATGTACAGGGTCTGGAGCTCAGAGACAATTCTGATCGGGAGAGAGATTTGGGAGTGACCAGAAGATAGTGGAAATGGAACCATGTCAGCAGATAAAATCCCCATAGGAGAAAGTCTATACCATGATAGATGATAAGGGCCTAAGACACAGTGCCGAGGAATACCAACATTTAGAAGAGCAGCATAAGAAGAAGAGTTCACAAAGAAGACCCATGAATGGTGTGAGAGAGCTGCTTTGACAATGATGCAATTCATAGTTTCACTTTCATGGAAGTTTGTATGAGAATACTGGGGTTATTGGCCTTGTACTTATTTTTCTTTGAGGGGGATGATTTGACTTTGGATGTAAATGATTCACCTAGCAGTCTGCCAGTTCATAGCCTTGGCTGAGACAGTCCTCTCACTTCCTTAAGACTTGGCCCAGACTCAACTTGGATATCTTAGGTGAAGAAGGAGAGGGCATGCCAAGCATGGGAAATGCTGTGAGCCAAGGCCTGGGCAGAGGAATGACTTTGGTGTTTCCAGGGAAAAGTAATTGATCCAATTGGCTAAGAGTTGAAAGTGTGTGCAAAAGGCAACGTTATCACAAGTCAATCAAATGAGCCTTTGATCCCTGAGACAGTTAGGTGGTATATCAGTTATCTTCTGCTACATTACAGATTACCCCAAAACCTAAAACAAAAATAAGGCTATATTATTTCCCAAAGTTCCTCAAGGTCAAGGATCCTGGAGCAGCTTAGGTAGGTGGTTCTGACTCAGGATCAGGATCCTTCATGGAACAACAACCAAGATGTTAGTTGGGGGTACAGTCATCTGAAGGCTCCTCAGGCTTCACTCAGATGGATGATCTCCTCCCATGGCTTTGGCAAAGGCCTCAATTCCCTACCAGATCTCACTGCATGGTGTTGCTTCAGTGTCCTTACAATATGGTTGCTGGCCTTCTCCAGAGCAAGTGATCTGAGAGACAGAGCCAGGCAGAAATTGCTGTCTTCTATGGTCTAGCCACAGAAGGCACACACTGTCATTTTCGCAGTATCATGTTGGCTATGTAGGTCAGTCTTCTTCTTTTTAGGGAAGAGATTGCACAAGGGTATGAATACCAGGAAGCAGAGATCATTGGGGACTCTTGGAGACTGCCTATTACAGAGAACAATAGGAAGGTTTTAAGTAATTGTTTATTCATTCATTTAACAATTATTTCTTGACTATCTTCTCTGGGCCTGGCTTTGCCCTCCTGGGGCTCACAGTTTGGTGAAGGAGATAGGCTTCTCACCACACAGTGATGACCCAGAGGAGACAGGACTGAAATGGGGGAGTCCAGGAACTTGTGGCAGCTCTGAAGGGGCACCTGATCAAGCCTGTTGCACCAAGGAGGAGGCAAAATTGGAGATGGTACCTAAAGAATGAGAAAGACTTAGGGAAATAGGGAGTAGGAGAAAGGTGTTCTAGGCAAAGGCAATGGCTTACGAAAGGTCTGAGTGCCAGGCAGTGTATATATCCATGGGCTATGGGATGTCAGTGTGGGGTAGAGTCTGAGGGGTTAGGGGAGGGAGATGAGGAAACTCATCTGGAACCCAGTCTTTGATGGGCCTTGAATGCCACACTGAGGATCTTGGATTTTATTTTGAAGCAATAGGGAAACATACAAGGGTTTTGAGCAGAGGAGAAATAGGAATTTTAGAAACATCCTTTAGGAGTCATGTGGGAATGCACTGGGTTGAATGGGGTGGAAGAATAAAAACCAGGAGGCCAGAGAAGTAACTGGTGTTGAAGGAGGTCTAAGCTGGACCAGGGCATGGGGCTGGAAAGGAAGGGATGGATTCTAGGAAGAATTGGGAGCCAAAATGAGCAAGCCTTCATAATTGGCTACAGGGTAGAATAAGGAGAAATTGATGCTGAGATGCGTCCTCAGGGATTGTAATTCAAGAATTCTCCCCATGGAGTCTAACCCTCCTGTCTCTCTTCAAACAGTCCGTGCTCCCTCCTTTCCCCAAAGTCGCTACCTTGAATGTATTTCCTGTGCCTCATCAGACATGAGCTGTGAGAGGGGCCGGGTCCAGAGCCTCCAATGCCGCAGCCCTAGAGAACAGTGTCTGGAGGTGGTGACCTACCGGAGCCTAGAAGGTGAGCCCCAACCTGCCAGCAGCTCCTCCTCCCTGCTTTGCTTCTCCCCAAGGCTCCTCTTGATGATAACCCCAAAGTAATAGAGATATAAGCAAGGGAAAAAAGTTAGTTGTCTCACACAGAAAAGCTCAGTGAGGGCAGTGCCTGTGGCGAGGTGGGTAGGACGCTGGCCCCATATACCAAGAGTGGCAGGTTTGAACCTGGCCCCAGCCAAACTGCAGCAAAAAAAAAAAAAATAGCCGGTCATTGTGGCGGGCACCTGTAGTCCCAGCTACTTAGGAAGCTGAGGCAAGAGAATCGCCTAAGCCCAGGAGTTGGAGGTTGCTGTGAGCTATGACGCCACGGCATTCTACCAAGGGTGATAAAGTGAGACTCTGTCTCTTAAAAAAAAAATAAAAGAAAAGAGAACCTCAGTGATAGGAAGTGCAGTGCCACTAGGAGAGCTTGAGAATTACCAGGAACCCAGATGCCTTCTTGTTTCTTACATACCACTTCCATTCTCACAACTGCCTCATAGTCCAAGATGGTTGCCAGAGCTCCAGGCCTCAGGTTCAAATTCCAGGAAGGAGGACGGGGAAAGGGGGCAAAAAGGAGGCACCCCTATTTCTTTTTTTTGTAAGAATTCTCTTTCAGAAAGTCTTCATAAAGCACTTCTGTTTATATCACAGTGGTCAGAACTTCATCACATGACTATACCTAGGGAGGAAGGAAAATATATATAGTCTTTGTGCTAGATATACGACTGCCCTAAATAAAACGAGGGTCCTGTGATGAGGGGTGAAACAGAGAATGGCTGAATGGCTGCTCTGGTGGGCAAATCCAGTTTCAACCCCTCCTCCAAGGTCTAACCTTTGACATTTCTCTCCTGCCACCCATAGAGAGTCTAAAGGATGAGCAACACTTGCGAGGCTGTGGCTCCCTCCCTGGCTGTCCAGGCCCCACTGGCTTCCACAACAACCACACTTTTCATTTCCTGCAGTGCTGCAACACCACCAAGTGCAACAGCGGCCCAGGTAAAGGGCTGGGGACCTGGTGTGGGGCCCGGTGTGGGAGCCCGGACTGGGCAGGGGCAGATTGCCACTCAGTCACTGTCAGGCCTGTTTCCTCTTCTGAAAACTGGGCATATATGACTCCCATCTTGCCAGCCCCAAAACTTTTTTTTTTTTTTGAGACAGTTTCTCTTTGTTGCCCTCAGTAGAGTGCAACAAAGTTGTGAGTTATGGCATCATAACTCACAGCAATCTCAAATTCTTGGGCTTAAGCAAGTCTTTTGCCTCAGCCTCCCAAGTAGCTGGGACTACAGGCACCCCCCGCAACCGCCTGGCACAAGGTCTTGTTCTGGCTCAGTTAGTCTTGAATTCGTGTGCTCAAGAGATCCACCAGCCTCAGCTGCACTCCGCCCATCCCCAAAACTTTTTAAACAGTGGGCATAGGCCGAATGTGATGGCTCATGCTTGTAATCCTAGCAATCTAGGAGGCCAAGGTGGGTGGATTGCTTGAGCTCAGGAGTTCAAGACTAACCTGAGCAAGAGCAAGACCCCATCTCTACTAAAATTAGAAAAAACCAGCCAGGTGGTGTGGCAGGTGCCTGTAGCCCCCACTACTCAGAAGGCTGAGGCAGGAACCCAGGAGTTTTGAGTTTGCTGTGAGTAGTGAGGCCATGGCACTCCTCCAAGGGCAATTGAGTGAGACTCCGTCTCAAAAAAAATTATTATTTTATATATATATATATATATATAAAAGAAACTTTTATTGTCCTTCCCCATCAGTGTAATCAAGATCCTCGTGCTACTCCATTTCTATAAAGTAGCACCGTATAACAGAATTTTCTGTGGACATGGAGGTGTTCTGTATCTGCGTTCTTTGCAATATTATAACCCCTACTGTACATGGCTATTGAATTTTAAATTTCTGGCAGGGTGCAGTGGCTGAACGTGATGGCTCACGTCTGTAATCCTAGCACTCTGGAAGGCTGAGGCGGGTGCATCACCTGAGCTCAGGAATTTGAGACCAACCTGAGCAAGAGTGAGACCCCATCTCTAAAAATAGCAGGGGCTCAGTACCTCAGTGGTTAGGGCGCTGGCCACATACACTGGGGCTGGTGGGTTCAAACCCAGACTGAGCCTGCTAAATAGCCAGGTGTTGTGTGGGTGCCTGTATCCCAGCTATGTGGGGGGCTGAGGCAAGGGAATCACTTCAGCCCAAGAGTTTAAGGTTGCTCTGATCTGTGATGGCACAGCACCCTACCAAGGGTGACATAATGAGACTCTGTCTCAAAAAAATTAAATAAAACAAAATAAAAATAGCAAGGCATTGTTGCAAGTGTCTGTAATCCCAGCTACTTGGGAGGGTGAGGCAAGAGGATTGCTTGAGCCCAAGAATTTGAGGGTTGCTGTGAGCTGTGATGCCATAGCACTCTACCAAGGGTGACATAGTGAGACTCTGTCTCCAAAAGAAAAAAAAAAAGAATTTTAAAATTCTGGCTGTGGGTAGTGGCTCACACCTGTAATTCTAGTACTCTAGAATTACAAGGGGAAGGAGGAGGCAGGGAGGATTGCTGAGCTCAGGAGATGGTGACCAAGCAAGAGCGAGACCCGTCTCTACTAAAAATAAAAAAACTAGCCAGGCATTGTGGCAGGTACCTATAATCCCAACTGCTGGTGAGGCTCAGGCAGGAGAATCTCTTGAGCCCAGGATCTCTTGAGGTTACTGTGAGCTAGGCTGACACCATACTGCTGACACCACAGCACTGTACTCACGGAGACAGAGTGAGACTCTGTCTCAAAAAAAAAAAAAAATTAGAGTGGCACCTGTGGCTCAGTGGGTAGGGTGCTAGCCCCATATACCAAGGGTGGTGGGTTTGAGCCTGGCCCCAGCCAAACTGCAACAAAAAAGTAGCTGGGCATTGGGATGGACACCTGTAGTCCTAGCTACTTGGGAAGTTGAGGCAGGGGAATCGCCTAAGCCCAGGAGTTGGAGGTTGCTGTGAGCTGTGCCACATGGCACTCTACTGAGGGCAATAAAATGAGACTCTTTCTCTTAAAAAAAAAAAAAAAGGCTTGGTGCGGGGCAGCGCCTGTGGCTCAAAGGAGAAGGGCGCCGGCCCCATATGCCAGCGGTGGTGGGTTCAAGCCAACCCTGGCTAAAAACTGCAAAAAAAAAAAAAAAAAAAAAAGGCTTGGTGCCTATAGCTCAAGCAGCTAAGGCGCCAGCCACAAACACCTGAGCTGGTAGGTTCGAATCCAGCTGGGGCCTGCCAAACAACAATGATGGCTGCAACCAAAAAATGGCTGGGCATTGTGGTGGGCACCTGTAGTCCCAGCTACTTGGGAGGCAGAGGCGGGAGAATCGCTTGAGCCCAGGAGCTGGAGGTTGCTGTGAGCTGTGATGTCACAGCACTCTACCCAAGGGGACAGCTGAGGCTCTGTCTCAAAATAATAATAATAATAATAATTTATTTAAATTTAAACAACCACATGTGGCCAGTGGCTACCATATTGGACAGGGTAGCTCTAAATTTTAAGTTCTACGAGGGAAGCAATGGTTTTGTCTTATACAGTTGCTTACCCAGTGCCTAATATAGTCCCTGGCCAGAAATGGGGTTCATGGGGAGTTGAGAGTTGGGGTTTCTCTCAAGCCTTGGAGAACACCCTACCCCCTAAAAAAGTGCCACTCAAACACCTGACCACAAGGTGGCTCCATCACATCTCAGGCTGACAGTGGGAGTCCTGGGGAGGAAATGCAAGAAAGGAGGGACGCAAGTGCTAATTTCCTTGGTCTCTGTGTCTCGTGTCTTCTCCCAAGTCCTGGAGCTTCCAAACCTGCCCCTGAATGGCGTTCAGTGTTACAGCTGTGAGGGGAACATCACCCATGGATGTTCCTCAGAAGAGGCTTCCCTCATCGACTGCCGCGGCCCCATGAATCAGTGTCTGGAAGCCAGTGGCACTAATGGTGAGGCTCTTTGGGAGGCTGGGAAAGGACACTAATTGGGGGAAAGGGGGTTCCGCAGGAATTGATTTCCAGTTAACTGGACTTCACAGAGCTGATCTTCCTGTGGAAAGGTCTCGGAGACTGTAGTAAGGAAATAGGACTTGTCTGTCAGGAATGGACATTTCTGCCTTAGAAAAGTATTATTTTTTATTTTTAGAGACAGAATCTCATTTTGTCGCCCGCGGTAGAGAGCCGTGACGTCACAGCTTACAGCACGCTCCAGCTCTTGGGCTTAAGTGATTCTTTTGCCTCAGCCTCCCAAGTAGTTTGGACTACAGGTGCCCACCATAACGCCTGGCTATTTTGTTGTTGTTGTTGTTGTTGTTGTTACAGTTTGGCCGGGGCCGGGTTCGAACCTGGCACCCTCGGCAGAAAAGTAGAATTTTTTAGAGGCAAGATTTCCCGTGGGGGCTCCGCGTCCATAACACAGTAGTTGCAGCGCCAGCCACATGCACTGAGGCTTGCGAATTTGAACCTGGTCCAGGCCAGGTAAACAACAGTGACAACTACAACAAAAAATAGCTGGGCGTTGTTGCAGGTGCCTGTAATCCCAGCTACTTGGAAGGCTGAAGCAGAAGACTCACTTGAGCCCAAGAGTTTGGGGAGGTTGCTGTGAGCTGTGATGCCACAGCACTCTACCAAAGGGTGACATAGTGAGATTCTGTCTCAAAAAAAAAAAAAAAAAAGATTTTCTGTGGGTGGGTCAGACCTGCTGTGGACATCTTGGGCTTTCGTCCTTTGATGTCTTGAGAAGGTCTCTTTCTATTCCAGTGGTTCTTGAGCTTTCAGCCACAAAGCCCCTTCATGCTTATAAAAACAATAAAAATAAAAAATTATTGTTTATTTCAAACTCAGGACCCGTAGCACAGTGGTTACAGTGCCAGCCACATATAGAGAGGGTGGCAGTTTTGAACCTAGCCCTGGCCACCTAAACAACGACTGCAACAAAAAATAACCAGGCATCATGGCAGGCGCCTGTAGTCCCAGCTACTTGGGAAGCCGAGGCAAGAGAATCGCTTAAGCCCAAGAGTTTGAGGTTGCTGTGTGTTGTGACGCCACAGCAGTTTACCAAGGGCCACATAGTGAGACTCTGTCTCAAAAAAAAAAAATTATTGTTTATTTCAGTGATTTCTATAGATATATACTGTAGAAATTAAAACTGAGAATTTTTAAAGGTTTATTTATTTATTAATCCTTTTAAAATAACAAAAATTCACTACATGTTAACATACTTTTTATAAAAAATGACTTTTCCAAAATAAAAAACTGTAATGAGAAGCCTGGCATTGTTTTACTGCATTCACACTCTCTAACATCTGGCTTAATAAGAGACAGCTGGATCCTCAGAGCTGCTTTGCTTTTAATCTGTTGTGATATCACATGTCCTGTAGTTTCTGGAAAACTCCATTGTACACTTACGAAAGCAAAAATGCCACATGTTTTAGTATGATTATGAGAATAATTTTGGCTTCACAGACTTCCTGAAAGGGTCTCAGGCTGGAAGTGGTAGCTCACGCCTGTAATTCTAGCACTCTGGGAGGCCGAGGCAGGTGCACTGCCTGAGCTTAGGAGTTCCAGACCAGCCTGAACCAGAGCCAGACCTTGTCTCCAAAAAAAATAGCCATAGAAA
The DNA here is from genome assembly GCA_963574575.1 of Galagoides demidoff. NCBI lineage: Eukaryota > Metazoa > Chordata > Mammalia > Primates > Galagidae > Galagoides > Galagoides demidoff. The sequence goes on along the minus strand of CAUYQV010128879.1, from coordinate 4,116 downwards.
AAATAAACAACAAATATTAATAATAATAATAAAATAGCCAGGTGTTGTGGTGGGTGCCTGTAGTCCCAGATACTTCAGAGACTGAGGCAAGAGGATAGCTTAAGCCCAAGAGTTTGAGGTTGCTGTGAGCTGTGATGCCACGGCACTGTACCCAGGGTGACATAGTGAGACTTTGGCTCAAAAAACAAAAAGGGGGGGTCTCAGGAACCTCTCCCCACCCCCGAGGCCCCTGTACCATACTTTGAGAATTGCTGCTTTGTCCAGGTGTCAATGAAGGTGGCACCAACCACAAGATGGCACATTACGTACTTGAGAATTCCAGGTCCGTACCCAAGACCTGGGAGTTTCACTCAGTCTTCTCTTTCTTTCAGGACTGGGGGACCCAGCCTATACAGTAAGAGGATGTGCAACCAATTCATGGTGCCAACGTGTTCATGTGGCTGATGCCTTCCCCATGACCCATCTCAACGTCTCATGCTGTAATGGAAGTGGCTGTAACCACCCAGCCCGGGATGTCCAGCACCGCAGAGGGGGTGCCTCTCAGCCTGGCCCTGCCCACTTCAGTCTCACCATTACTCTGCTTGTGACTGCCAGACTGTGGGGAGGCACTCTCCTCTGGACCTGAACCCAGTCCCCCACCTCTACCCCGGCTGGATCCGGGGAAACTCCTTTGCCCTTCCTTCAGCCCGTGCCCCTGCAGACTTGCTGCATGATGTCAGGCCAGTGTGCTAACATTTCTGGGTCTCAGTCTTCCCACCTGCCAAATGCCTACCTGTGTCAGCAGCGTGTGGTAGTTCATGCCTGTAATCCTAGCACTCTGGTAGGCCAAGGCTGGCAGATTGCTTGAGCTCAGGAGTTTGAACAAGACCAAGACCAAGACCCTGTCTCTATTAAAAGTAAAAAATCTAGACAGGCATAGTGGCAGGTGCCTGTAGTCCCAGCTACTTGGGAGGCTGAGGCAAGAGGATTGCTCAAGCCTAAGAGTTTGAGGTTGCTGTGAGCTACAGTGTCATGGCACTCTATCCAGGACAACAGAGTGAGACACTCTCTAAAAAAACAAAACAAAGCCAGCTGCAGTGGCTCATGCCTGTAATCCTAGCACTCTGGGAGGCTGAGGCAGCTGGATTGCTTGAGCTCAGGAGTTTGAGACCAGCCTGAGCAAGAGTGAGACCCCCATCTCTACTAAAAATGAAAAACTGAGGCAAGAGGATTGCTTGAGCTTAAGAGTTTGAGGTGCTATGAGCTATGCTGCCACAGCACTCTATCAAGGGCAACAGAGTGAGACTCTGTCTCAAAAATAATAACAATAATAATATCAAACGAAACAAAATGCCTATCTCCTAGTAGAGTTGTGAGAACAAGGGGAAAAAAGCTGGAGAAAAAATGTGGGGCAGGAGATATGATATAGAGAACTGTTGTTATTATTAATTAATATTCACATTATTTATTTTATACTTAAATAAAGGTTTTTGATACTCAGTGATTTTTTTTTTTTTGCAGTTTTTGACCAGGGCCAGGTCTGAACCCACCACTTCCAGTATATGGGGCCAGTGCCCCACTCCTTTGAGCCACAGGCACTGCCCATACTTAGTGATTTTTATACTAGTGAATAAGGCCACATGTGCCCTTCTCTATAGCATCTGTGTTTGGGAGGATGAGTGGTGAGGGGCACCTTTCCACAGGCTCTTGGAATTAGAAATCAGGTTGTAGGACCCACGCATTTGTGGCCCCTGCCTAGGGGACAGTCCCTGTGGGCTTCTACACTGAGCTGCCTCCACAGCTATTTCTGTCTTCCAAATGCAGCCTTCCAACTCACTCATCCAACACTAACCTTTAGTCTCGTCTCCCAAACTTCAAAGGTTAAGACTATTTCGTTGGTCTAAAGGAGACATGTCTGTGTTTCCCAGGGTGCTCTGAGACAGGAGATGACCTGAGGGCCAGAACTCCCTTGAGAAAGAAGGACAGGACTGGCCAGCACCTGTGGCTCAGTGGATAGGGCGCCAGCCCCATATACCAAGGGTGGCAGGTTCAAACTCCACCCCAACCAGCTAAAACAGCAGTGGCAACTGCAACAAAAAGCCGAGTATGGTGGCGGGAGCTTGTAGTCCCAGCTACTTGGGAGGCTGAGGCAAGAGAATTGCATAAGCCTTGGAAGTTGCTATGAACTGTGATGTTATAGCACTCTACCAAGAGCAACAAAATGAAAAATAAATAAATAAAATAAGGACAGGACTGCATTTCCCCTGATGCTCTCAGGGCAGGGGATAAACACCAGGCCATATTTCCCAGGATGCCTTAGGACCTTCAGACAACTAACATTTCAATGACACTTTTGGAGCATATTATTGAAGAATTTGTGTTTTCTAGGGTTCACTGAGGCAACCTGTGGAGACAATACTACTTTCCTCATGGGGCCTTGTGGTTAATGAAGAAAAAAACAGAACATGTTCTATGATGGTATTTGGGGGCAGGCGAGGGACAGGGTTTCTTTTTAGGACTTCCTGCAATCACATATCACCACTGGTCATTGTGGTGGCTTAAAGAGGTGGGATCTGTACCTCTGCCTTTTGAATATGAATGACTTTGTGACTGTTTTGACTAGTAGAATGTGGTGGAAATTTTGCTGTGCCATGTTCAGAAACCAGGCTTTAAGAAACTACAAGCTTCTACTTCCTGAATCTTGGTCTGGGGAAGCCAGTTGCCATGTAAAAGTCCTACTACCCTGAGACTGCCATGCTGTAAGGAAGCCCAAGCTATTCCTTTGTAGATAAGATACCACATGGAGAGAAAGCACCAGGCGTCTCAGCCATCTCAGCCCAGGAACCAGACAAGTGGGTGAAGTAGTCACTTTCAACATGCAGCCACTGCAGATATGCTACAAAGAAGGAAACCCAACTGTATCAGTTTCCTAGGGCTGCCGTAATAATTACTATAAACCTACAAACTAGGTGGCTTAACACAACAGAAACTTATTCTCTCACAGCTCTAGATGCTAGAAGTCCAAAACCAAGGTGTTGGCAGAGCTATGCTCCCTCTAAAGCCTCTGGAGAATAATATTTCCTTGCCCCTCCTTGGCTTCTGATGGTTGCCAGCAATCCTTGGCATTCATTGGCTTACAGCTACATTACTCCATCTCTACCCTCTGTCTTCACAAGGCCTCTTCCCTGTGAGTGTAGCTGTGTGTCTTCAAATGTTTCTCTCTCTACTTATAATGATATCAATCACTGGATTTAGAATCCACCCTAATTTCCTCCCCCCAACCCTTGGGCATGGATTAATCTAATCATTAATTTAATAAAACCTGTAAAGATTTTTCCAAGTAAGGTCATAAGCATAGATCCCAGGGGTTAAGACTTCAATATATTTTTTAGGAAGATACAACTCAACACCCACAATACCAACCCAAAGCCTCAGATAATATAGTCCCAGATGAATATTCCCTCCATCTCCAGCTGTTCAAGCCACTTCATTTTTGTCTTAGTTCATCATGAAATAAATACACACCAATCCTGCTCAAATTCCTGATCCACAGAATTGTAAAACAGAAAGATTGTTGTTTGACATCTCTAAGTTTTGGAGTGTTTTGATATTCAGTTTATTGGAACAGAGTCTCATTATGTCACCCTCGGTAGAGTGCCGTGGCGTCACAGCTCACAGCAAACTCAAACTCTTGGACTTAAGAGATTCTCTTGCCTCAGCCTCCCAAGTAGCTGAGACTACAGGCACCTGCCACAATGCCAGGCTATTTTTTTGTTGCACTCATTATTGTTGTTTAGCTGGCCTGAGCCAGGTTGGAACCCACCAGCCCTGGTGAATATGGCCGGCGCTCTAACTACTGTGTTATAGGCGCCCAGCCTCCTGACTTGTTTATATACCTATGCCTATAGCAATCACCAGAAGGGGGCATGGAAGCAAAAAGCATTTGACAAAGTATATTCAGAGCCCATTCCTGGGGTTCTCCCCACATCATTTGGTTATTTTTTTTTTTTTTTTGAGATGGAGCCTCAAGCTATCCCCCTGGGTAGAGTGCCATGGCATCACAGCTCATAGCAACCTCCAACTCCTGGGCTCAAGCGAGTCTCCTGCCTCCGCCTCCCAAGTAGCTGGGACCACAGG
>CAUYQV010128875.1:0-22564 GCA_963574575.1 Galagoides demidoff | reverse complement strand
CCTCCCAAGTAGCTGGGACCACAGGCGCCCGCCACAACGCCTGGCCATTTTTTGGTTGCAGCCATCATTGTTGTTTGGCGGGCCCGGGCTGGGGATTCGAACCCACCACCTTAGGTGTACGTGGCTGGCGCCTTAGCCAATTGAGCCATAGGTGCCAAGCCAGGAATTTGTATTTGGAATATTAAAGTACCTCTCAGAAGGAAGGGTAGGATGTGCACTCAAATCGCACGAGGGCCTGGAACCAAGATCTGAATGTCACTAGGGACCAGATAGTCTTTCTGTGGGCCACATGGTTTCACAACTGCTCTTCCTACAAGGTGTTTCGTTCTACCCTATGGCCCATCTTTCCCTGTTTCTCTGTACACAGTGAAAAAGGTAACTTTCCTGGGCCATGTCACTCAGCTTTAGTGAGGTGGCACTGGCATTCCACTGGTCTGATTCCTAATTCTCAGGAGAGAAAATAGGATTAATTAACTTTTGTCAGGTATCTCCCCCATTTAGAAGGCTCTATACTGTTCTGTCTTCCTGTAAGGGACCAGCATTATAGGGTGAAGATAAGAATTTCCATGGAAAAGAACCACTTCATTTTTTATTTTTTTTCTGAGACAGTCTCATTATGTCACCCTCGGTAAAGTGCTGTGGCATCACAGCTCACAGCAACCTCAAACTCTTGGGTTTAAGTGATTCTCTTGCCTCAGTCTCCCAAGTAGCTGGAACTACAGGTGCCCGCCACAATGCCTGGCTATTTTTTTTTTTTTGAGACAGAGCCTCACGCCATCCCCCTGGGTAGAGTGCCATGGCATCACAGCTCACAGCAACCTCCAACTCCTGGGCTCAAGCAAGTCTCCTGCCTCAGCCTCCCAAGTAGCTGGGACCACAGGTGCCCGCCACAGTGCCCGGCTATTTTTTGGTTGCGGCCGTCGTCATTTTGGTGGCCCAGGCTGGATTTGAACCTGCCACCTTAGATGTATGTGGCTGGCGCCTTAGCCACTTGAGCCACAGCAGCCAAGCCTCATTTATTTCTTTGTTAGGTAGTTCAGTAGATTTTGGTTGAAGTATAACTGGTCCAATAGATCATGGCTGAAATTATTAGCTAGTTCAGTAGATCATAGTTGAAGTATAACTAGTTTAATAGATCATGGCTGAAGTTATTAGCTAGTTCAGTAGATCATGGTTGATGTATAACTAGTTCAATAGATCTTGGCTGAAATATTTTTATTTTATTATTTTCTTAAAATTAATTGAAGGCTAGTCAGGTGAAACAGTGGGAGTAATGGAGTGTGGCCAAAATTTTTGTAAGAGTGAAAGGCAGAGGGCTGGTTGTGCTATACATCTCTCCAGTGAGTGTGAATTTTCATTCTTTGCACTGACAGTGCCTGTCTCTCCCTCTAGGTATGTGGCAATGCCCTCATGAAGCAGTACCAGGTCCAGTTTTGGAAAATGATAATTCTCATCAAAGAGGACTATTTCCCCAGGTATCAGACTTACTGAGCAGACAGCAGGGGATTTAGTAGGTAAAACTCATGAACAAGGCATCAGATACCCTTGGATGCTATTTCACGCTGCTTTAGACTCAGGTTAAAAGCACCTGTTGGGAGGCCAAGGCAGGAGGATCTCTTAAACCCATGAATTTGAGATAATAGTGAGACCCCTGTTGCTACAGAAGATTTTATTATTGGCTTAGCTCAGGGTCAAGCTGAGGTTACAGCACCAGCCACATACACCAAGGGTGGTGGGTTCAAACCCGGCCCAGGCTAGCTAGACAACAATGACAACTGCAACAAAAAATAGCTGGGTGTTGTGGCGAGTGCCTGTAGTCCCAGCTACTAGGGAGGCTGAGGCAAGAGAATCGCTTAAGCCCAAGAGTTTGAGGTTGCTGTGAGCTATGACATCACTACAGTCTACCAAGGGTGACATAGTGAGACTCTGTCTCAAAAAAAAAAAAGGGGGTGGGGTTTGTTTTGTTTTGAGACAGTCTTATTTTGTCACCCTTGGCAGAGTACTGTGTTATCACAGCTTGCAGCAACCTCAGACTCTTGGCTTCCAGTGAGTCTTTTGCCTTAGCCTCCCGCGTAACTGGGAGTATAAGAGCCGGCCACAACACTGGACTATTTTTAGAGGAGTCTTGCTTTTGCTCAGGCTGGTCTTGAACCTACCTTAGCCTCCCACAGTGCTAGGATTACAGGCATGAGCACGCACCTGGCCCTACAAAAAATTTTTTTAGAAGGGGGACAGAGACTCACTTTGTTGGCTCTGGTAGCGTATGTTGTCATAGCTCACTGCAACTTCAAACTCTTAGGCTCAAGCGATTATCTTGCCACAGCTTCTCTAGTAACTGGGACTACAGTCTCAAACCTGTGAGCTCAGGCAATCCACCCACCTTGGCTTCCCAGAGTGCTAGGATTACAGGCGTGAGCTACCACGCCTGCCCTCCTACGAAAATTTTTTAAAAATTTCAGGGGCAGCGCCTGTGGCTCAGTGAGTAGTGCGCTGGCCCCATATACCAAGGGTGGTGGGTTCAAACCCAGCCCTGGCCAAACTGCAACAAAAAAAAATAGCCGGGCGTTGTCACAGGCACCTGTAGTCCTAGCTACTTGGGAGGCTGAGGCAAGAGAATTATCTAAGCCTAAGAGCTGGACGTTGCTGTGAGCTGTGATGCCATGGCACTCTACCAAGGGCTACAAAGTGAGACTCTGTCTCTAAAAAAAAAAAAATTTCAGAACACTTGTATTAATTATTATATCTTCCTACTCCTGTCCTTTTCTCCTTGATATTTGAATAAATGCTTTTAAACTCTAATGACAGTCTCTTTTACATATCATTGGCTAAACAAAAACATGAATTAGAGAGGTCTTGGATTAAGATATCTGTCAATTTTTTACCTATTCTTTTGTTGTTGTTGTTGTTGCAGTTTGCCGGGGCTGGGTTTGAACCCACCACCCTTGGTATATGGGGCCAGTGCCCTACCCACTAAGCCACAGTTGACACCCACCTATTCTTTTCTACACTCCTTCAGAAAATCTGGCGTGGTGATTACATGTATTTATAAATTATATAAAGAAGTGAAGTCCTCATTAAATCAACTGGAGGAGATGATTTAACAGTCATTTTGCTTGACTCTGGTGTGGCATTTACCTCCAAGTACCTTTCTCCTTCCTCTCAATTCCTTGGCATTTCAAGTCAGGAGAAGGCCTTAGCAAAACCCATCCCACCTGATCACAAAGACCTTGGAAAGAACATTGCTCTCCCCTCCTTGATCCCTTCTTTGATGAGAAAGTTAGAACCATTTGGAAGAGCAATAGCACTTTAGTTTAGAAGACATCTATGAGTCATTTGATGCTCCCCCTTACTCCAGATCAACAGTGTACCTAACTCCTCTTCAAAAGATAGGCGTGTGTCATAGGTGTGATTCATGTGTCTTTCCTCTCCATGTAGAATTGAAGCCATCACAAGTGCAGGACAGATGGGTTCCTTCATTCGCCTCAAGCAGTTCTTGGAGGTAAGATGTCCTTAGATTAGCACATCCCACACTGTTGTTGGCCTGGCATATGCCAGTGTCCGATAAGTCTTGACTTCTGGATGCTGATTGCTGTCTCTAACTCTTAGTTTTTCTGAACTCTGCTTTTTGTTCCTAACTCCCTTTGAACCTTTGGAGTGAGGCCTGCCATTTTGTCTTCTTCCTACTTGCCATTCTCCATTTTGCCTGTGAGGAAGCAGTCCTAAAAGATGAATAAAATTCATTTAACGAATCTTCTCTCACCAGTACATTTTTTGCAGGTTGGCCAAAGTTTTTTTCTCCATCTCATGTTTGGGATGCTAGTTATTGAGGTCACTTTCCTTCATAGGAACAAATTGCTCTTTAGATGGACTCTTAACCTATTTCCAAGTGCCACGAAATATTCAGAGGTTAATTTTGACAAGTAATTTAGAACTCCAAGATAGCCTACTGAGGTTCAGCTCCCAAGAACTTAGCTGGGAAAATAGCACTGGTGAAAGGTGAGGCCTGGCTTTAGAGAGACAAGGGTGGGACAGGCATAATCACAGCATTTCACTTATTCTCTGCTGCATTTATGCAGAATTAGACATCTTTTACAGAACCATTGGTCTCTTTTCCTTCTTTGTCCACCATTCCATAGGACTTAAACTTGTCCCTCAAAATTTCTTTTAAGCATTAGGTATCAAAAACACTGTTACCAGAAACTCATTTTGTGTTGTTTTGTTTTTTCATTTTTCCCTGACCAGAAATGTTTGCAACACAAGGAGATTCCTGTCCCCAAGGGTTTTCTGACTTCGTCCTTCTGGCGCTCCTGATGCCACTTCATCCCTCACTATCACCGTTATATTGCAAAGAGGCAATAATAAAGCAAAAGAAGATCGCTGTCTATAGGAGAAGTCATGTCACATTTACAAATTTGCCAATATTTTTACGTGTTTATACCATGTGACTAAGGGGAGATTTTCATGAGACACAAAGTCTTGCTTGGAGGTCTCTTAGTGACTGAGATACCTCCCAAAGTGGTCTACATGGTAGAGTAAATGGAATTGGCCTTTCTTACTCTTGGGAAAGTAATGAGAAAAGGTGCTTAATGACAAGTCTCATCCTTTATTTCTTTTGTCTCTAGTATCTTTCAGAAAGTTGGTAATATTTTAACCTTTTCGCTGTGAACTAGAGCTAGCTTGCCATTTTCACCATCCATCCACCCACCCCATTCAGATGAATTTTCAAAAAAAGTAAAAATTCATAAGGTTCCCTCTGAGTATCATTTAGTAGTTGAGCCCAAATCTTTATGCAAGTCTGAGTTATGTTTTGCCTTTTACAGCTTGTGAAAATCCTAAATGCAGAGGAAATGTGCCATGAACAAATAGATTAAGCCCCAAATGGCATCAGGGACACCTTAGTGTCTGGAATTAGGACTGGAAGCACAGGTGACACTGAACTAAGGAGCAGTCTTCATTGTCTTGATTTGTAATTTGGTCTCTTCATGGCTGGCATGGACTAGGGGCTGGGCAAAGTGGCTCACACCTGTCATTCTAGCACTCTGGGAGGCCAAGGTGGGTAGATTGCCTTAGTTAGCTCACAGGTTCAAGACCAGCCTGTGCAAGAGTGAGACCCCATCTCTAGAAATAGCTGGGTGTTGTAACAGCTGTCTGTAGTCCCAGATACTTGGGAGGGTAAGACAAGAGAATCGCTTAATCCCAAGAGTTTGAGGTTGCTGTGAGCTATGACCCGACAGCACTCTACTAAGGATAACAAGTAAGACTTTGTATCAAAAAAAAAAGATGCGTGGATTGGGATAGGGGCAGGTACAGTTTCATCTTTTTCAGTTTGAATTAAGATGGGCTGAGATGGGGCTTTCAACATTACACATGAGCTGAGAGTATCCATGAGCAATTAATAGGGGTTCAATAAGGATGTTAGAGAGGAATTGAGAACTGCTTTAAAATCTTTTGTATGTTCTGAGTAATGAATGATGGTAAATTTGCCTGACTGTGGCCACTGCAGAAATCCAGAGCTTGACTATTGAGACAAGATTGAGATTTGTTTAATGGAAACATTCATTCTCTTTTTTTACTGCAAAGAAGCTACCAGGGATCTATTTCTCTGTGCTAAATGTCGTTGGGTGGAGGGGTGTTTACTGGTACTCTTGGGTGGCTTGAAGTGACCCTTTCTATGAATTATTGACTATGGTGAAAAAAATAAATAATAAAGCTTGATTTTAAAAAAACACAAAGCTGATCTCTAATTGGTTTAGTATGATCAATTTCCTGTACCTTGAGCTATGTAAATCATTAGGGGCATGGTGGTAACCAGTCTAGAAGTATAGAGTGGTATGTGTTTCTTCTTTTGTTTTTTTGAGACAGAGTCTCATTTTGTCACCCTTGGTAGAGTGCTGTGGCATCACAGCTCACAACAACCTCAAACTCTTGGGATCAAGCAATTCTCTTGCCTCAGCCTCCCTAGTAGCTGGGACTACAGGCACCCATCACAATACCCAGTTATTTTTAGAGATGAGGTCTCGCTCTGGCTGAGGCTGGTCTGGAACTTTTCTTTTTTTTTTTGGTAGGGACAGAGTCTCACTTTATCGCCCTTAATAGAGTGCCGTGGCATCACACAGCTCACAGTAACCTTCAATTACTGGGCTTAGGTTGTTCTCTTTTCCTCAGCCTCCCGAGTAGTGTGGGGACTATAGGTGGCGCCCACCACTACACCCGGCTATTTCTTTGTTGCAGTTTGGCCAGCGCCAGGTTTGAACCCGCCATCCTTGGTATATGGGGCCAGTGCCCTCCCCACTGAGCCATAAACACCGCCCTGGTCTGGAACTTTTGAGCCCAGGTGATCCACCCACCTCAGCCTCCCAGAGATTACAGGCATGAGTCACCCAGCCCAGCCTTGTTTCTTTTTTTTTCTTTTTTCTGAGACAGAGCCTCAAGCTGCCCCCCTGGGTAGAGTGCTGTGGCATCAATTCACAGCAACCTCCAACTCCTGGGCTCTAGCGAGTCTCCTGCCTCCACCTCCCAAGTAACTGGGACCACAGGCGCCTGCCACAATGCCTGGCTATTTTTTTTTTTCTGGTTGCAGCCATCATTGTTGTTTGGCGGGCCAGGCTGGATTCGAACCCGCCACCTTAGGTGTATGTTGCTGGCACCTTAGCTACTTGAGCCACAGGCGCCGAGCCCCAGCCTTGTTTCTTTTTCTTTTTTTTTTTTTTTTTTTTGAGACAGAGCCTCAAGCTGTGCCCCTGGGTAGAGTGCCATAGCATCACTGCTTACAGCAACCTCCAACTTCTGAGCTCAAGTAAGTCTCCTGCCTCAGCCTCCCAAGTAGCTGGGACCACAGGCGCCTGCCACAATACCTGGCTATTTTTTTTTTTTTTTTTGGTTGCAGCTATTGTCGTTGTTTTGGCAGCCCGGGCTGGATTTGAACCCGCCACCTTAGGTGTATGTGGCTGGCGCCTTAGCCTCTTGAGCCCAGCCTTGTTTCTTACTTTTTTGTCTTCCTGACCTTCACTGTAGGAAAATTGCTTCTCTTTTTATTCCTTTTTTGAACTTATGTACCAGTAACTGACCCTATTTTATCTAGCAAGAGATGTGGACGCATAAAACTTTTGAAAAGTAGAAAATGGAATAAACATTAGGGGTGGAGTCAGGAATCCTCAATTCACTTTTAGGTTTTGTGGTCTTTGGTAGGTCATTCACTCTTTCTGAACCTCGGTAGAATTGGAGTTTTCACAGTAGATTTCAAACTGCTTGCTTAGCACTTACTTAGGGCAGAGCTTCCCAGCATAGCTGGGCCTCCTTAGCCTGTGGAGCTGCCAGGCAGGGCCTGGAGAGAGTGAGCCCATAGGCCTGGTTGCCACTGCACTTCTCTTTACCTGTTCCTTGCATCAGTTTCTATGTAATATAACAGGGAACAGGTTAGAAAGCACCAACTTGAGGACAGGGGTGTTGAGTTGATGGGGCTCAACCTTTGTAGCCAGCCAACATGGAGGCTTTATATAGTTTCAAAAAGTCTTCAATATATGGCCATCCTTGGCTAGAAAATTGTTGTTAACTATGAAAATCTGTGATCCTAAGAGCTAAATCATGCCTACTAGAGTTGTATAGCTCACTTTTTTTTTTTTTTTAAGAGATAGAGTCTGACTTTTATCACCCTTGGTAGAGTGCTGTGGCATCACAGCTCACAATAACCAACTCCTGGGCTTAGGCGATTCTCTTATCTCAGCCTCCCAAGTAGATGGACTATAGGCACCCGCCACAATGCCTGGCTATTTTTTGTTGCAGTTTGGCTGGGGCCAGGTTCAAACCCATCACCCTTGGTATATGGGCCAGCGCCCTACCCACTGAGCCACAGGCGCTGTTCTGTACAGCTCACGTTTTACACAACCTTTAAGTGGGTCCCTGATGGAGCTCTGGGATCATCTCTGTCACAGCGTTTTTGTCCTAATGCTATGCATATTGGGGTTATGTAAGATTATATATGAGAAAATTCCTCTGTCAAAATGGAATGTGGGCTGGGCACCGTGGCTCATGCCCAATCTCAGCACTCTGGGACACCAATATGAGAGGATTGCTTGAGGCCAGGAGTTAGAGACCAGCCTGTGTAACATAATGAGACACTGTCTCTACAAAAATAAAAAATGAAGAACAAAACAAAACCCCAAAAAGCAAAATGAAAAATCACTAGACAACATGATCTCTTAGGCAGTTCTCTTCCACTTTGAATTCATACCACTCCATAGAAAATACCTCTTAAGATATTTGAATATCTTTCCTCTAGACATGGGTAGCTGTCTCGAGTATGTCATTTGATCCTGGCATTCCTAATAGATTCTCGATGGTAGCCAAGAAAGGAGAGCACTAGGGAGGCCAGGTTTTTGATACTCACAGATAGAGATAATGATTGCTAGCTGAGAGATGCGAATGCTGATCTGCATGAGTGGCATCAGATTCCTTATAGGAGATATGCAGTGCTGCATTCGGCTTTCACTTCAGGTGCTCACTTGTCTGCTTGCTTCCTTTCAAGCTTGACCTCATTTCTCGGGCTAAGTGCCCTTATACGATCACATCCTGGCACATCATTGTTCTATAGAATCTTTTTTTTTTTTTTTTTTTGAGACGGAGCCTCAAGCTATCCCCCTGGGTAGAGTGCCATGGCATCACAGCTCATAGCAAACTCCAACTCCTGGGCTCATGTGAGTCTCCTGCCTTCACCCCCAAAGTAGCAGGGATCACAGGCACTGCCACCACGCCCGGCCATTCTTTGGTTGCAGCCATCATTGTTGTTTGACGGGCCCGGGCTGGGGATTCGAACCCACCACCTTAGGTGTACATGGCTGGCACCTTAGCCGATTGAGCCATAGGCGCCGAGCCTGTTCTATAGAATCTTAAAGTAAATTCAATGATAAACTGAAAATTCCAATAGGATAGAATCTCTATACGTCCCTCATATACAAGAGTGGATTTGTTCTGAGAACTTTCCACCTACATTCTGGGAGCTTTCTCCTTCTCAAGCGTCCTGTGGTGATATCAATAACATGATTAGGTTTGGACATCTGTGCCAAGATAACCAAAAGCTCTGTGCGAGCAACAGAGCATCTTACAGGTGAGGGTTGGGGGTCACCACAACATGAGGAACTGTATTAAAGGGTCGCAGCATTAGGAAGGTTGAGAACCACTGCTCTAGTTTACAACCAGCCTCCATTTTCAAAATATATATATAGATTGATATATTCAAGGAATGTTCTTTATTTTTTTCTTGTAGCTTCTTTAGGACATTTATACTAAATGCAGTATATAATTCTAGATTTGAGACTGGACAAGAAAAAAGATTTTTCTGGGTGTTGGTTTTGGTTATAAAGGACATTGGGACAATTGGGAAAACTTAACTAAGGCCTGTATGTTATATTAGATAATTGTATTATGTCAACAGGAATCTTTTTTTTTTTCTTTTTGAGACAGAGTCTTGCTCTATTGCCCTGCTAGACTGCAAAGGCATCATCACAGCAATTTCACTGCAACCTCAAACTCCAGGGCTCAAGTAATCCTCCTGCTTCAACCATCCAATTAGCTGAGACAAGAGTTGCATAACACCATGGCTAATTTTTAATTTTTTTTTTTTTTTTTTAGTGATGGGGTCTTGCTACATTGCTTGCTTGGTCTCAAATTCCTGAGATCATACAATTCTCCCAGTCAGCCTCCCCAAATCATGAATTTCTTGACTTTGATGTTAGTACTGTGGTTATAAAAATGAATGTCCTTGTTCTTAGAAAATACACATTAAAGTAAGTAGGCATAAAGTCTATAACTTACTCTCAAATGATGGGGGGAGGCTCGGCACCTATAGCACAGTGGTTATGGTGCCAGCCATATGCACCAAGGATGATGGGTTTGAACCTGGCCTGGGCCAGCTAAAACAACAATGACAATTGCAACCAAAAAAAAAAATAGTTTGGGCATTGTGGTGGACACCTGTAATCCCAGCTATTTGGAAGGCTGAGGCAAGAGAATCACTCAAGCCGAAGAGTTTGAGGCTGCTGTGACATGATGGCACTCTACCCAGGGTGACAACTTGAGACTCCGTCTCAAAAAAAAAAATTACACAAATGATGGGGGAATAGAGATGTATATAAAAATATACATTTGTGTGTATATGTGTACCCCAATGCAGATAGATGTATGTATATACACACATAAAATGATAAAGCAAATGTGGTCAATGATTAATAAACAGGGAAATCTGGGTGACAGGAATATGAGATTTCTTCCTATTGCTATAACTTTTCCATCAATTTGAAATTATTTCAAAATTTTTTTTTTTTAGAGACAGAGTCTCACTATGTCACCCTTGGTAGAATGCCATGGCGTCACAGTTCACAGCAACCTCAAACTCTTGGGCTCAAGTGATTCTCTTGCATTAGCCTCCCAAATAGCTGGGACTATAGGCATTCACCACAACACCCCGGCTATTTTTTCTATTTTTGGTTGCAGTTATCATCGTTGTTTAGCTGGCCAGGTCTGGGTTCAAACCTGCCACCCTCGGTGGAAGTGGCTGGCGCCGTAACCACTGTGCTATAGGCGCTGAGCCTGAAATTATTTCAAAATTTAAAGCTATCCCCTGTGTAGTCCCCCCACCGCCGCCGCCAAAGGCAGGGTTATTGTTCGTGCCTGTAGTCCTAGCTACTTAGGAAGCTGAGGCTGGAGGATCACTTGAGCCCTGGCATTTGAGGTTGCAGTGAGCTATGATGACACCACTGTACCCTAGCCCAAACAACAGAGCAAGACTCTCTCAAAAACAAAGCATTTTTCAGTTGATGACTAGATTGCTCCAGATATTTTTATGATTATTAATATTCTTAAATATATATCTAGTCCTGCTTCTTTAGGGCAGATTTCTAGATGGAACATTGCTGGGTCAAATGGCATACAGATTTTATATTTTTATCAATATATTGCCAAGCTCCTCTTCCAGAAAGGTTCTGTTTACATATCCTCAAAATGGGTAGGCCTTTCTGGCAGAAGTGAGGGGTGAGTGTTGGAAAAGAAGCATATCTTAATTAGAAGAAAAAAATGTGAATAAAAGCATAGAGTTGGAAAAATAACATTTTGAAAGAGGCTTAGTTCAGTGGAGAAAAGCAATAGGAAATGATGCTGTGGAAAGGTGAATTGCAACAAGTTTGTAGAGGCTCCAGAATGTCCATTTAAATCGTTTGCGCTATTTTGTAGGCAATGAGAAGCTCCCGACATTTTTAGGAAGGTTTAAAATGACTTGGGGGCTTGGCACAATGGCTCACACCTTAATCCTAGCACTCTGGGAGGCCAAGGTGGGTGGATTGCTTGAGCTCATGAATTCAAGACCAGCCTGAGCAAGAATGAGACTCTGTCTCTACTAAAAATAGAGAAACTAAGACAAGAGGATCACTTGAGTCCAATAGTTGGAGGTTGCTTGTAAGCTATGATGATGCCATGGCACTCTACCCTGGGCAATGGATGAAGACTCTGTCAAAAATAAAAAAGAAAGAAAGAAAAAGTGAAATGACTTGGGAAGCTCATCCTAGCAGTGTGCTCAAGATGAGCCCGATAGATAGAACTGACCAGGCCTAAAGGGCAGTCCCTCTAGGGACAGATGACAAATAACTGGAGCTGGATTAGGATATCAGATCAGGGAGGGAGGAAGGCGCTCACCTCTGCTGTCACCTGGAGTCCTTTAAGTAAGCCACCCTGGCAAGGCCTTACTCTTAGTGACTATCAGGTCATTTCTCTAATATGATGCCTAATTTCAGAAGCAGTCACTTGTGTTTTGTTTTTTAATTGTAGTAAAATATAACTAAAGATTAACTTTTTTTTTTTTTTTAATAGACCAGGTCTCACTATGTTGCCTAAGCTAGATTTGAACTCCTGGTATCATGTGAGCCTTCCACCTCAGCCTTCCAAGTAGCTAGGACTATAGGCACACGCCCCCATGTTCAGCTGATTTTTCTAATTTTTGTAAGGATGGGGGCGGTCTCATTATATGTTATACCCGGCTTGTTTAACTATTTCTTTCTTTTTTTTTTTTTTTAAACAGTCTCACTTTGTCGCCCTCAGTAGAGTGCCAAAACATCACAGCTCACAACAACCTTAAACTCTTGGGCTTAAACAATCCTCTTGCCTCAGCCTCCCAAGTAGCTGGACTACAAGCGCTTACCACAACGCCCAGCTATTTTTTATTGCAGTTGTCATTGTTGTTTACCTGGCTCCGGCCAGTTTGGAACCTGCCAGCCTCGGTATATGTGCCTGGTGCCATAACCACTGTGCTACTGGCACTGAGCCTAGTTTAACTATTTTTAAGTGTACACAGCTCTGTCACATTAAGTACATTCACAATTTGGGCAGCCATCATCACCAGTCATCTCCAGAACTTACACATCATTCCAGATGAAAACTGTACCCACTAAACAATAACTCCACAGCCCTACTTCCCCCAGCCTCTGATAACAACTGTCCTACCTTCTGTCTCTATAAATCTGACAATTTTGGGGATCTCATATAAGTGGATTCATATGGTAATTTTCCTTGTGTGTTTAGCTTATTTCACTTAGCATAGCTTCAAGGTTGATTCAGTCACTTTGTTTTGAAAATCTGCACTATTTCTTGCCAACTCTGACACTGCAGAATGTCATTTGGGAAGTATAGTCCACTTGCCAGCATACTCTTCTCAATCAGCTTTTTAGAGGGGACACTGGTGGAAGTGCTTGCCTGCTAACTTTATGGGTGGTAGGGGTTGGGGAGATAGGGCTTTCTCAAACAGAGTGGGCAAGTGGCTTTTCATGGCCAGAACATGTGAAAAGATCTCTACATTTGTGTTTCCCAACAGTTGAACTTTAAAAAATAAAAAAGGCATTTTTAAAAGTTGGGATCTTGGCTCGGCGCCTGTGGCTCAATCGGCTAAGGTGCCAGCCACGTACACCTAAGGTGGTGGGTTCGAATCCCCAGCCCGGACCCACCGAACAACAATGATGGCTGCAACCAAAAAAATGGCCGGGCGTTGTGGCGGGCGCCTGTGGTCCCAGCTACTTGGGAGGCTGAGGCAGGAGACTCGCTTGAGCCCAGGAGTTGGAGGTTGCTATGAGTTGTGATGCCATGGCACTCGACCCAGGGGGATAGCTTGAGGCTCTGTCTCAAAAAAAAAAAAAAAAAAAGTTGGGATCTTGCTTCATTGCCCAGGCTGGTCTCAAACTCTTGGGTTCAAATGATCCTCCCAAGTAACTAGGTTCCAACAGTTGACATTTTGAACAATTTGGAAGGCATAACAAACCCTCAGAGGGCTGCTGTAACTAGAAAAAGGAGTTTGGAATTCAGTCCTACCCTCTGCTTTTCAGGTTGCTGGGAGAGGTGTGACTAAAGGATGGAATTGATTGGTTACATAGCCATTACACTGTCCTGTGCTTTTTTGCTGTTTTTGCCTTTGCTTTCCACATTTAGTAGAGTTTTAGGCATATGGTGAAATTGGTGGGAGGTGAAGTAGGCAGACAATAGAAAATGTGAAGAACGGCTTTATAAATGGATCATTTCCAAGTGTAGAACAGGGTGGGTGAGTGAGTAGGAAGTGGAAAAGGCTGGGGATACTGTTTCTTGGCCATGTCTCAGGTCCTACAAAGGATCAACAAATAAGATTTTAGTTTCTGTATCAATACAGGCCTCTTTAGATGTCTATTTTCTTTCACATCTGACAAAAGCAGCAAAACCTCTTTTCATTATGGGACCGGGTCATTTCAAACAAAACTCTCTCTTTTAGCTCTGCATACAGCCCTGAGATTCAGTCTTTGCTGGAGCAGGTCTTAGAAATTTTGGAGAGCTATGATAGTGTTAAGCCTTCTTGTATCCAGACCTGAATATCTGACCACACATTTTTGTTGCTACTGGCTGGAAAAGAGGCCATGGCTGCCATCAGCTGTTCCCAGAAATGTATACCCCAGGGAAGTTACCCAGCCCCGTTTTCTCAACATAGAAGACTGCAGGAAATGCCTCTCAGGCTCCTACACTTTTCCTCCAGATTCTATAATGCAGTACTGGGGTGTGGCCACTTATTTTCTCTCTACTCCAATGCAGCAAGGAAATTTTTTCTCAGTACCATAGCTACAGCCAGGGCAGCTCAGAAATCAGATTACAGGTTCCAGGCATAGGAGAAGCAGCCAAACTGCAGAGGATCGCTAAGCTTGGGGCTGGGCCTGGGTCCAAGTTCTGGTGCAGTGGCCAGTGCTTTTATGATTATTTAAAGAGGAGGACTGCTTGCTAAGCAGGAGACTGAGGCCTTCCGGAGGTGCAGAGCTCTGGGTCTGCCTGACTGCACAGGAATGATCTGGGTGTTACAATGGCTGTGGCCCAGCTGTCATCAGAATGGGGACAGGAAAAGGCCTTCCTAACCAGGGGCTTCTGGCTGCAGGATGTAGAACTCAATCCAACTGGGAGGACCGTAAGAAACAGAAATTCGGGGAATCTCATTTTTTTCTTTTCAGCACCCCAGCAGCCACCTGAGTCAAATGCCTTCCTTTCCTCCTTGAAGGCAATATACATTATACTTTATTCTGTTTCAAAGAGAAGGTTCAAATTCTTGCTCTTCAATGGCTAGCTGCCTGACTGCTAGTAAGAGTCCTTAGACTCTGTCAGGGTGCTCATTTGTAAAATGGAGAGATAATGTCTACCTCATAAAATTCTTGCAAAGTTTAAAAAAAATAAAGGTAATATACATGAAATGGTTAACATGGTACCTGGCACACAAGCAGAGCTCAATTAATTGTGGCAGAAAAAATCCTGATGTCTTGTTATGAAATATGACTAATGCATCTCATTCCACCTGTGAGAGAGCTTTTGCTTCAAGAATATGATAAATCATTAACTCTTTAAATCCCGAAATGCCGGACTTGTCCCAAGTTTATCAACTTCCAGATTTAGCTTTTTCCTCTCACCACATCCCCAAACCCAAGGCCCCAAATCATCCTCATCTGCTGTGCCCCAGCCCCCACCAGAGCAGAATGCTTTGGGTCCCCAGCACCAGCCTGCCTCCTCCACGGGAAAGTGGGCAGGAAGAAGAGAAGCCTGAGGGTGATCTCACCCTTTGGGACTGGGCGTTTTTTCCGGCCAGGACGCGCAGCATCCCCAGCCCCAATGCTGCGATGGTCCCTGCCCCGCCCTTTGCCGCAGTCTTGGAAGGGCTCCCAGGGGCGGAGGGGTGCGGTGCAGACGACTCTCTACAGGGCGGGATTGCAGGGCAAAGGCTGCGGGAGGGTGGTGAGGCTAGAGCATCTCTGCCTGCCAGGGCGGAGGCAGTGACTCCACTGCACCATCAGCCCCCCACCCCTTGCGCGCGCCCTATTTCTCCAACCTCCGGCGGCCTTTCCACCTCACTCTCCTTTTCACCTCGGCATCCCCGCCTCGACTCCTTCCGGGACTGCTCGGCCCTTTCCGCCGGGGCGGTGGAGCGGCTTGCCCGTGAGAGCCCCGCCCCCGCCGCTCCGCCCGAGAGCTCCTCCGCCCCTCGCGCAGCGCCGGGGCGCTTCCCCCGCGCTCGCGCCCGATGCCGCGGGAGCGCGCTCGCCGCCTATAAAAGAGGCGGGGCGCGCGCGTCGTCGCCACTACCCGCTGCGGAGCGAGCGGCGCGGAGCGGATCCTGAAGAGCCGCGTTAGTTCCTCAACACCGCTGGGCTAGGCGCACCCAGGCCCAGCACCCCCAAGAGCCGGTGAGACGGGGAGGTGGGAGCGCGGATGCGGGGTCCTGGGCAGCCGATCCCTGGGCGGGAGCGGGCAGTCCCTGGGCTGGGGCGGGGCCGGCGCGCGGACAGGTGAGTCTGACGGGCCTCTCTGCTCTTTCCTGTCGGCCAAGGAGCCTGGCGAACAGGCCGCCACCGCCTTTGTGGCGCGGGGGCTGCGAGGAGCCGCCCCGCCGAGGCTGGGCGCCGGCCGCTGGAATGTCATTGACTGGGGGAGGGGGACCGGAGGCCGCCAGGTCCATCGCCGCCTGGCTGCGGCCCCGCCCTGGCCCATCGGGCTGCGGCAGGTGGGTGGGGGCCCCCTTGTCGGAGTCTTCGCCATCCCCCTTCCTGCAGAGCGCTCCCGCACCGCCCCCGGTCCCTTCCCTCGGCGGGGAGCGACTTCTGCAGCTAGTTCTCCACGAGCAATGCCGGCCAGCCCTTGAAGGAGGAAGACCCGAGAGCATAGAGTAAAGGGCTCTGTGACCT
Organism: Galagoides demidoff; assembly: GCA_963574575.1. Taxonomy (NCBI): domain Eukaryota; kingdom Metazoa; phylum Chordata; class Mammalia; order Primates; family Galagidae; genus Galagoides; species Galagoides demidoff. The sequence continues at coordinate 6,350 of CAUYQV010128875.1, read as the reverse complement.
TAATTTCATCCTGTATGGCGAATCTTGGCCCTCTCTCTAGATGCAAAAGTATCCGGGACTGGCCATCTCCTTTTCTGTCCTTGTAATAAACATTTCTTTCCTCCCCAATTGTGTTTTTTGTAAACACTAGGTAGATGCGGGGCTTGTTTGGTATGAGAACCCAATTAAATAACTTAATATCTTGAGTTCTTTATTTATTTTTTCTCCCCGAGACTGGGTCCTTCGAGTCGAGGACAGAATATTTCTCAAAAATTCTACAACCATGCTAGTGCTGAATGATAGAGTAGTCTTTTGTTTGAAAGCCGCCCTGGCTTTGAATTTGATTAGACCGTTCCCAAAGAAAATTGCTTTTAAAAGTCTCTTTTATGTACTGTAATAAAATATATTTTAAAACAAGGAGCTTGTTAAAGCGTTGAATATGATTTCAATGAAAACTCTATAAATAGCCCAGAACGCTGGGGTTGAGATGATGTTTGAAAGGCTCAACATCTTGTCAGATCCTTTATATAATAGATCCTAAAATATTTAGGCCCTTTGTTCTGTCTTTATCGTGGTATTTTAGAAAAACTTAACATCATGGCCGTCTGGGAAGACTAAGAGACCATATTATGAAGTATTTTCATAATGTGCTGAGAAATTGCGTCGTCATAGCAATTGGACTTAAGTATAACAGAATATATCAAAGATGGAAGGGTGGGGGAGTCGTGGAGCCAGAAAACAGAAAATCTTAGGAATACCAGCAGGAAGGCTCAGGTGTTTGAAGCCATTGAGCCAAGATTCAACTCATTAAACTAGTCTTTTATTTTCCCTTTCATTGCAGCTAATGTCTTAGTTTTTTGAAAGGTCAGATTGAAGTCAAAGTTTAAAAAATGTGCTGGGGGACCTGGGGTAAGTGCTGCAGTAAGGGCCTCTGTGTAAAGGAGGAAATTAACAGTGAACCTTTTTTAGTAACTGGGCCAATAATTACTCAAAGGGCCCCTCAAAGTGTGTTAACTATTATCCAGGGACCTAGACGGAGAACCTGAAAAGGAGGATTTGCTCTGTACTGGTCAAGTGGGAAGCAGTTCTTGTGGTTAACCATCAGCTTAGTAACTTTCTCTCTGATATGCTTTTGGTTTGGCAGTGTGTTTTGTAGTAATCTAATAATTGGAGAAATCCGATATTCACAGGCTCTAAGGTAAGCCTGTCAAGCAACCTGATGAAGAGGTTAAGATGGGAAGAGCTGTTTTAGGTATTATCTTTTGGTTGCCTGGGTTGGAATTTTCTCTGCTTTTCCTTACCTGACTTCATCCTAAAGGGTGGGGCTGACACCACATCCTAAGAAGTGGATCTTAGGAATAGTTTCCCACATTCTGTCGTTGCTAAACCTGACTTAGGGACAGTGGGCTGAGGCTGGCCTGCCTTTGTAATCAATTCTCCATGGACTGTGGGAAGATTCCACTAGTTATGCACTGGGGTCTGGTACAGCAAGGCCATAGAGGAATGCAACGCTGTAGTAGCAAATGCTGACTACAAGAATGTGGAGGAGGAGGACCGCATAGCAGATCACTTGGGACAGTTGACTGGAGCAGCTGTGCTGTGAACCATCACCTCCCTTCCACCTTTTCTGCATATTCCTCTGATACCAGTTTTGAACAGGAAATAGTATTTTGTAAAGTAAGTATGCCAGCAAACTAGGCCCAAGTCAGATCTTTGTAGCTTGAGTCCTTGTTTCTGATGATATCGTGAAATCAGTCTCTTTTATTACAGAATAGAAGGGGATTTAGGAATCATCTAGTGATAGGATTCTCAATTGATTTATCAGAATGTGCATGGGGAAAGGGCATGTTTAGTTTTAAAAATATATATTCAGTATTATTACTTTGTCAAGTGTGGAAACTGAGGCCCAAAAGAATGTGACTGGACCAAGGCAGGACATCTTCAGAGATAGTAACTGCCAAGACCTGGGAGCCTTGGTTCTCTTTCCACATTTTAAATCAGCAGGGGGATTTACACACTGTCTAAAATAAAGAGAAGGCACTGGGAAGATATCTGAAATTGGATTTTTGTGTGTATTCATTAAGTACCTTTAAATGTATTAATTTTATTTGAAATGATTTTGTTCAGTTTGCCCTTAGAAGCTTGTTATCTTGCTCTTCCCCCTCCTCCTGTAGACTCCACATTCCTCCATCATGTTGTCATCGTTTCGTAAACGCAGAGTCCAGGTATTTGACTAGCATGCAGAAAATGTATTGCCTCTTTGGTTTTGCCTGGCTTGCAGTGAAGACACATTTGTGTCGGAGAGGTTGAATGATCCAAAGAGAGGGGAAAATTCCCTGTCTGCATGACTTTTCTGTTAAGCCGATGGGTTAGGATTTGTTTGGGTTTTCTTTTTTCTTTTTTGGTGTTAACGTTACAGTAAATTTACTGTAAAATTTCCAAAGCCTCCTGTTTTTTACCTTCTCCTCTTTCTCTTTAAGGCATGAATATATTAACTTATCACCAAACTGGTGTTTGCATGTAATGTTTGCTGATTTTTTATTGATGGCTACTTGGTTTTAAAGAACCAAGGAACTAAGACAGATTATTCTAATTTGGAAAAAATAATCTGGAAAAATACAATAAAAATATAATAGTATTTATATTTAAATTTGACAAATATTATAAACTTGGGTTTGTTTCCTGTTCTGTTGACTTATTTCTTCTGCCACAGTCCTGTAATGAAATGGAGCTTACATTTTCATGTTTTTTTAAAAAAAGCTCCCTTTATTTGCTTCCTTTATTTGTTAACAGTTTTTGAGTGTTTCCTAAATTGGACCTTTTCAAAAAGAAAAAAATGCTTAAAATTAATATCCTAAAATGAGAAATATAAATTTTGGAAATGTCTAGTGTTTGATTATAGGTGATAAATCCAAGGTAGGCCCATTTATAAATCAGATCAATTAATTAAATGAGGTTTATAAAAATGGGCCTCATAACCTTTTCCTGTTTCAAATCATAATAACAATAACAATATGTTACACTTAAATACCTCTCATCTGAATTTTACAGGTTAAAAGGTAAGTAGCAGCAAGATAGTATTTGGGAAGCATTCAGAAGTAAGTTTTCTCAACATTGCTCTGCATTTCTAGATTTTGATGCAATGCAGTATGAATCTATTGCTTTCTTAAAGCTAAGTCCCTGCTCACCTCTGCAGAAGTACGCTAATGAGTTGAAATGAATTAATCAATTTGAAGGCTGATGTGTGAATCCACAATCCTGATTGGAATGTGGTTTAAACAACAAAAAAATTGTTTTTGTTCAAGAAATTAAAAATGTTAGTTTATGTATTACTTACCTCTCTGCTTACCATCAGATATGCCACTAAAATCTGCAGCTAAGCTGGTTTTGATTCTCATTTTGTTTGAGAATCCACTGGTGTACAATTTTATGGGTGCTAACCAATTCTTTGGTGGTTCATTCTCACAGAGCCCTTCCGTATCCATGGATATAGTTCTCTTGCTTTGCAAATTTAAAATTTGGTAACAGGCTGGCTTTCTAAGCCATGGAAAAAAGGTATTGTTGGTTCTGCACATTTGAGCTCTGACTAAGCAACAAAACAGAACTGATGAATGGTTTCTGTGACCTTTTGCTTTGGGTGATGTTTATGGATTTTTCCATAGAGCCAAGTGATTCGTTCCTAAAAATCTCTTTCTTGCAAAACAGTGTATCTGGTGTCCATCCTGAAAATCGGAATTCATTTTCTAGTGTTCCAAATGTCTCTTACATCCAGCACATTCAGCTTGATGAAAGAATATCAATCCTAACGCTCTGTTTTTAATAAAGACTCCTTTCCATGGCACTATAATTTTAAGGGGCTCTACAGAGAAACTGCCAAATTCTTTCACTCTCTAATATCCATGTGAGGGTGTCCTAAACCACTCACTGCAGGGGTCAAGTTTACAAAGTCCAAAGCATTTGACCTTTGGTTTGTATCTGTAGTCTTTTGTGTTGCTTAACACAAAAGTGTTATTTTCACCCACTGCCTCTACCCACTCCCCAAAGATAGACAGATCTAACCTCTGTATGATGGGGCATTTAAAAATTCCCTGGCCAGGCGCGGTGGCTCACGCCTGTAATCCTAGCACTCTGGGTGGATGAGGCAGGTAGATTGCTTAAGTTCATGAGTTTGAGACCAGCCTGAGCAAAAAGCGAGGACCCCCCCCCCCCGTTTCTGCTAAAAATAGAAAAACTGAGGCAAGAAGATCTCTTGAGCCTAAGAGTTTGAGGTTGCTGTGAGCTATGAGGCTACAGCACTCTACCCAGGATGACAGCTTGAGACTGTCTCAAAAAAAATATTCCCTAAGTACCAATAACTGCCTCAGACAGCTGTCTCTCAGCATTTGTCAATAAGACAAGGATATTCATGTCTAATGTCTTGTAGGAATCCATTTTCAGTTAATAGTGTGTTTAAGTTTCTGTTGAATATGAGGAGTCAGAGACATGATGCAATTTTGAATTAAATAGGAAAGTACAAGCCAAGATTCATATCTTTAGACCTCCCCCCTTCTTTCCCAGAGTTTTGGCAGTAGTTTAAGAATGCTGACAAGTCCTTTTTATTTATTACAATAGAGGACATAGTTGTAATTCCTGTTTTATACCCCGGAGATCAATTCACGTTACTTGCTGAATTAATGCAGCTTACATTGTGACTGCTGCATTGCAGCATTTATAAATAGCCAATACCTTGTCTTCTCCAATAATATTAGCAAAAATAGAATCTTTTCTTTCAGTTATCTTAAATGGGAAGCTGTCCTTAAACATATAGACAAGTATAGACAAGTATTTACCACTTGGTTCCCCTCGGTCAATCTCCATGTGCACAGACTTGATTGGCAAAATCAGAGTCAGTTGGCTGCTTTGAGATAATCAGTTAAATGCACTTGTAGGAAGTCAACTTCATTGCGTTTTTTAGGCAGTTAGTGGAATAGTTAATGCTGGTAAGGTTGGAGTTTGTCTTTTAATGGCACTTTTCCAGGTTTTTCATTTCTTAAACTCTCAAAAGGTATTAATCCCATATGGCTGGGAACAGCTTGGAACATTCTCTGTGGCTTCCGCCGCCATATCAGTATGCTGCATGTTTCCAGAGCAGGGGCGGGGTTCTTGCACTCTGAAGCCTCGGTCAAGGAAGGAAGCCTCTAAGAAATTCCAGTAACTCTCTGACTTAGTTTTGGGTGAGAGGTTGTAGCACCTTTGAGTGGCAGTAGTTTGGGGTGGTATTTTTGAGACTTTTTCTGTGTTTATTGTAGTCCTTGGGAGTGACCCTTTGAGGGAAAACAAACTGGAACTCCTGTAGATACACTAGAGATAGTTCTCTATCAGGATGAGAGTGAGGAAATTTATTAACCTATAATCTATTTTAGCATCTCCTGTAATCATGCAAATTCTGAATGCTGGCCACAGTGGGAACACATTGGTGACTTTCAGACTCCCAGAAAGAGCCAGTGATGGCTTGGCAGAGCTCCCACCTACTGACATCAGCTGATCTACTGCAGGAAGAAAAGTCCATTATTGCCTGACCAAAGCACTTGGTATAGAATTGACTTGTTCTACTTCACTGGGGCGACAAAGAGGGCCTTTTAGGTTGGTTAATTTCAACAGGGCCTCATTGGATTGGTGGGTCCAGTCCGCAAGCTGGGCACAACCAGAAGGACTTGCTCAGGTGGAGCCTTTGCCATGCTGTGACGACGGAGATTCTTTCATCCATTTTTTAGGGCTGCTCCCAAATGTGATTTCTCAGAGACTCTATAGTAACTAGAGGATTTTAGAAATGTAGGGAATCCTGTGATAAGAGGCAGGACAATGTCCTGTACTTTGGATATCTTTCAGGAACTTAATGTAGTATAGTTATTATTTGATAGTATAGCTATACTTTCTTTAGAAATTTCGTTTACAAGCAACTTTCATAAGCAAGCAAATTAGGTACATGATTTCCCAATGTTTTTCCATCTTAACTGATTCCCAAGGGATGAGAACAAAGGATGTATATAAATAAATGATTCTAACCCTAATTTGTTTACTAATATAAGAAGCCTCAATCTTTAAAAAATAATTTTGATTAATACATCCCTCTCCTGTTTTTATTTCAAAGTGGGGATGGAAAAGATAAGAGGGAGTGAAAGGAATTAATAACCATCAGTAAAAGTAAACCAGCACCAATCATGTTAAAAGTCACTGGTTCTGGCTCGGCGCCTGTGGCTCAATCGGCTAAGGCGCCAGCCACGTACACCTAAGGTGGCGGGTTCCAATCCCCAGCCCGGCCCGCCAAACAACAATGATGGCTGCAACCAAAAAATGGCCGGGCGTTGTGGCGGGCGCCTGTGGTCCCAGCT
>CAUYQV010128871.1:0-22029 GCA_963574575.1 Galagoides demidoff | reverse complement strand
ATGTGTACAATGAGTACTTTTTTGCCCAAATTTTTGAGGGAGAAATAAGGATAAGCATTATACTTGGGTAGTACAGCTCAGGAATGGGGCAGCCCAGCAGCCTCCCAGGCCACCCTCCCACCTGGGCCCTCCAGGTACACACAGGGTTCCAGCCGGGGAGGATCTGGGATCCAGTGGGAGCGGGCCGGAGTGGCCCCCACCAAGCACCACTGCCAGAGGAGAGGGTAGTGACAGGACTGGCAAAGAAGGTTATGGCCATGGGGCCATAAGGCCTAGCCACACAGAGGGCAATGGGAGCCCTGTGGAAGCCCCCGAGACTCCCACCCCACCGGCCACAGGCATGGCCATCTCGCCAGTGGCCTTCAACATAGCAGAGAGGGAAAATTTCCTAGGAGAGAGAGAAGGGTCAGTCTTCAAAGAGTGGGAAGGCAGTGCAGTCAGCCACTTTCTCAAAGGACATCTTCTGGATAGTTTGGGCCCAAAACGTGGGTGCACATTATACATGGCAAAATGGGATATGGTGGTGGGGCGTTTTTTATAGTGTGTACATATTACTTTTGTGATTTTTAAAAAGCGGGGAAAACTTGGCATTTCAATAATTGGTAAGAATAAGTATAGCAGCATTTCTTCTCTTTGGTGACAAGAGATGGGAGGTCATTGGCTCTGCAGACAGAAGCACACACAGGGTATCAGAGTGACAAGCAGGACACTCCCCCATAGAAACATGTCTGACTAAGGCTTCTCTTGGACTGCCTGGTGTTCACACCAGGAGCCAATGAAAGAGTTACTGGTATTGATCTGTACAATTCTAGGTGGTCTGCGCTTGAACAGCTTACCAGGTGAGGAGAGAGATCTAGCTGATTACTTCCATTTTCACTTACCTATAAATCTGGGTATCAAACCTGGAAAACATTATAGTGTGTGAGTAAGTGAAAACTAAAAACAGGATCACTTTGGAGAAAAATCTTTGCAAGTTTGGTTTATGCTGAGTTTTCTTAGGATACAAAAGACACTAAGACATGTAAGAATAAATTGGTGAATTGGACTTCATAAAAATTAAACACTTCTACTTACTAAACATTACTGTGAAGAAACCAGATCCATAAGCTATGGACTAAGAAAGATACGTATCTTACAAAGGACATATATTCAGAATATTTAAAGAAAACTTGCAGCTGAATAATAAGAAGATGAACTACCCAATTGAAAAATGAGCAAAATAGGAGTTTAATGTTATAGTCAGCAGTGATTGCACCCTACACTCAAGTTTGGGCAACAGAGCAAGAAAGACTCTGTCCTCCCCACCAAAAAAAGGGAGGCAAAGACTTTTAATGAAGTTTTCACATGAGATATGCATATAACATTAAACACATGAAAAGATGCTGACATTGGTGATTAGAAAAACAGAAAGGAAAAATGCAATACATATCACCACACATCCACTAGATGGCTAAAATTTTAAAAGAGTGACAAGTTCAAGTGCTGGCAAAAATATGAACTCTTGTGCATGGCACACACTCTTTGGAAGACAGTTTAGCAGTGTCCTGTAAAGTTAAATACATGTTTACTAACAGTGACCCAAGAGAAATGAAAACATATACTCATAAAATAGTGGTACAAAAGTTCATGGCAGCTTTTTTATAATATCCAAAACTGGAAATAATCTAAATGCCAATCTACAGGTGAATGGATTGTGGTATGTCCTTTCACTGGAATACTACTCAGTAATGGCCATAAATGGATGAATAACAGAAAGCGAACCAGTTGTTGCCCAGCCCAGGGGCAGGGAAGTCTGCAGAGGGACTCATGGAAATGTTGGGGGGATAGAAGTGTGTGTAGTATTCTTTATCTTGATTATGGCGGGATTAACACTGGTGTGACATTTGCCAGAACTCATCAAACTCTAAACTTGAAATGGGCACATTTTATTCTATGTAAATCCCTCACAAAGTAAATTTTTTAAAGGATCGCACTCACTGTCCCCAGGGGAAGGAGTCGCGCGGTAGTGTACCAGTGGCATAAACACATAATTACATTTGACATTTTTTCCTACCATTTGCAAGTTCTTGTGTTTGCTAGTTTGCTCGCCAACACGTCAAGTGGGGAGACTCCCAAGCCTTGCTCTCTGCTCCGTTCTGCCCAAAGGGCTACTCGTTCAAGAACCGATCCTTTCAGAATGGAGTGGGGTTGTGGATGAGATAATGCAAAGGCTGGATGTGGCACCCACCCGAAATGCTGGAGACATGAGTTTCTCGAAAGCTTCAGCATGTTTATCTGTGGAGGCATCAGGGAAGGCGAATCCGGTTAGAAGGAAGCACTGATGGCCGAGTCCTTCAGCATCTGTCTTTGTTTTGTTTCCCAGTTTGTGTTCATTCAGCTTGGGTGGGGTGGAGTTATGGACGGATGTTTGTGGATCTAAAGCGCTCCCCCAACCTGCACCTTGGGGCTGCCCCACTTAGGTGCTCTTAGATTTTCTGAGTGTTGATCCTGCACTCTCCATTAAATATACCCGTTCTTTTCCTCCTTTTTTCTTTCTTTCATTAATTACGTCTCCTGTTGATCTGTGGTTGTCTATACCTGCCTCCTGAGGTCTTTCCGCCTGAGAACATGGAAGTACTCTTTTTTTAAATGTTCTGGCAAAGTAACTAAGAAAAGACTCCTGACGTCTTACCTGTATTTCCTCTTGTCCTGGCCCCAGCATACCTTCTAGTCAGAAAAACTCTGGGTCTGGGTCACGTGGAGAGGTGGGGACCATCTAGACAGGCCAACTACCTGAAAGCTTGCTTTCTCAAAGAGGGCAAAGAAACTTTGCTTGACGGGAAGAAATAGTGTGTTTTCTTGGCTACTTACTGCCTGAGAAAAGAAAAGGCCCTTTCCAAAGGGAGGAGAAGGAAGGAAAAGCCTGAGTCGCAGCAGCACCTCTGGGGAACTGCTTACCCTCCCTGGGTGTGCCAGAAATAGTGCTGGGACTGAGTGTCCCTGCATCCTGGCAACAGACCCTGTGGGGGGACCCAGGGGAAGGGGCAGGGGGAATCCCAGGAGCAGTGAGGAAAACTTTTAAGCTTTTCAGTTAATCGTCCCCACTAGTATATCAGTGGGGAATGATGACTGGTTGAGGAATATCACCCTAGGAGTTGCCAAAGAAGTTAATTTACCTGTTTCTCATACAATATACTTATTAAGATAAACTTTTACTCCATTATGGACTGTAAATAACAGACCTCCTGCAGGCAAAATAGGAAAAAAAAAAAAACAACCCTGCGGAGTCAAGTTCTTTTACTTTTTTTCTTTCTGAGACTTTCTCTTCTGGAACCAGCATCATCCATATTATTAATCGCTTGTGGGTCTTTATACTGCATCACATTACTCCCTTGGAATTAAAGTGCACATATAAAGTATGAAAAATGTACTTTTTTAAACAGTAAAAAAGTAATTTTCTAGCATAATACCCAAAATAAAGTGCCATGGAGCCATTAGTAGTAAATTGAATTTTTTGGTATGTAATTTGTACAAAAACTGACAAGTGCGAGCCCCCCTCCCCCATCATTAGTCATTGGGTTTAGCGGACACAGAGGCAGTAATCTGCAAGGGAAGGCATTTTGATGTCGACTTCAATTGCACACTTCATTTATTTGGACAGGGCACAGGCGGCAGCTTCTGTCACGCGGCATCACCGCACTATTAGTGAATTTCGCCCCAGGGCAGCTGGGACGCTGTGCTGGGGCAGATGTTCTTTTCAGCCTATTCAGTGACCATTCTTGGGGGTTGTTTACCGTTGCCATGGTGACCTTCATTTCCATAGCAGCAGCGCTGCTGTTTCTCAGAGGAAAATGAATTTAGTTATAAAGGGATAATATTTTTCTCTGTCTCTATATAACCTGCCATCTGTCAACTGGTGGATCAGTAAGGATTCAGAAACCTATTAAGAATTATAGCATGAAGTGATGACTGGGTTTTGTTGTTTTTTTTTTTCTTTTCAGCCATAATAGATGTGGAAGCAAATATTGTGCCCCCCAACATCAGAACTTTAATTTTTTCTTTATATTTTAAGAGCCTTCTTTAAAAAGTGCCTTCATCACTGCCACCACTGCTGTTGCAAATATATAACCTCATAAAACACAATTTACATTCTGCTGACAAATGAAAATGACCAAATGTCTTGTTGGTATCTCACTAGATGCAGGTGTATTTAATGCTTTCTCTTTTTGACACCACGCGCCTTCCCCAGTTCATTAAAGATTCCTGCGGCTGAAGTTCCTATTGTCACTAACTTTCCTGCTCTTCACCCCAGGGTAAAAGCTGTAGGGGTGCAGAGATCAGCAAGTTATCAGGAACAGCACAGTGCAAATTATGAAATTAGCAAAACGAGAAGAGACCATGCTCATCTGATGAAAAACTCAACTAACATGCCCCTCACATCTCCTTCTAGAATGCCTTTTCTTCCTCTCAAATCCAAATGGGAAGAAAGTCACCTTTGGGATGGCTTATCTAGTTCCTGGATTTCTTTTTTTCTCTGTTGCATTCGTAAACTGTAACTTACAGGGGGAAAAACCACACACACACACCAGCCCCGTTGTAAATAATGTTATTTATTGGTTGATTTTTCCAGATCCTGACATTGATGCTGCCAGTGCCATGATGCTTTTGAATACTCCCCCTGAGATACAAGCAGGTTGTGAGTAGATATTTCTATAGCCTACAGCACCATAGTTTGTGAACTTAACCTTCTCATTTATATACCAGGTCACAGGAAGAACTAATGCTAAAGTAGAACTTCCCTTACAGAATCACTTTAAAACTACCCAAGTGCATGATTACATGCATATGCATATAAACACGCGTTCATGCATATGTATGAATGAAGGCATAGGTGTGTTTCTAAGATGAGAAAGTTCTGCTATAATTTCAGGGCTTAAGACTTGGGGGAAGGGAAGCAGACCCTATAATGAGTCCCAGTGGAGAGACCTCCTTTTCTCCTGCAGACTTGTTCCTGTGAGTCCATAGTTTCTGCTAGAAGAGGCTACGTGGGGCCAGCTTTACTTTCCTGGAGCTGAGCAGTATCCATTTTTAGACATTTTTTTCCCCTCTGGGACCTCATTAATAACCAGGCTGCCATTTTGGAGAGGAACTGTCCGGTGAGGCAGGTCTGATAGAGCCTGCCAAATCCTGGAAAGGAGACCAGGGGACCCCCTGTGTCTTCTCCACCCAGGCTTCCATGCTACCTACTGTAGGTAGAGGGCAGGCTGATTTAGCTAAGTAGGGCTCCCAGCCTCACCCTCTTGGCCAGTGAGCAAAGCCAAGTTTGAGACAGCTCTTTTCTTTACTTGGACTTCTTCTGTCTACCACCTGATGTTTTTCTTCACCTCTGGAGCTAGCCTACTGTGGTTTTAGAAGGGTCTTCTTCACACAGTGACAAATGACCTTAAACAAAGACATTTGTCCCTTCCTCCTCCTGAGACCAGTGTGTGTGCCTATATACCATACCCAGCCAGAACCCAGTTGAGCAGACAGACAGAATGCTGGTCCACCAGGGTCTTCTCAGCTTGTTGTCAGGACATTGATGAAACACAGGACCTGGGGATGATGACATGAAGTGGCACCTAGCACTGTGCTACCACCGCTAGGGGCTGGACCTTCCACTGGTTTGGGATGTGACCCCCTGAGCAATGGAGATTCCTTACTTTTGGAGACAACAGTATTTTCCACAGGAGAGCATCCATGCTCATGCCCACGACAGGTGTCTTTTGTCAATAAGGGACTGATGTGAAGTTCCACACTATCCTTCACTTCCCCAACCTCTGCTTGTCCCAGCCTTTCTGACAGCTTTAGGAACTTTGACGCCATCCTTTCTTATTTGTTCCTTTTTTTTAAAAGACCCAAGAGATGCAGCTGAACATTCTCAAGGAGACTTATTTCTTTGCCTGGAGCTGCCATTACCTGCTCCTAACAGCTGAGAATCCTCATTCCCTCTTCGCTAAACTCAGATCACCAGCGATTGAAATGTTAGGCTGCCCACACCTGGCAGGCAAACACCACTGCTCAGCAGATGGGTAACTGGTGCAGTTCTGTAACTAGCCGTTAACCTGGAATGTGGTTTTTAAATGACGTTTTAAGTTTCAGAGAAATACATATTTTTAAAAACCTCCATTCTTAGAGGGTATGGCAGGAAAAGTACAGACCAGATTGTAATCGAGTTACAAGGGTTTCTAAAATTAAGTTGCATAACTCATCATGGTGGAAACACTGATTTCATCAGAGCCATGGAAGATTTGAGCCCCCTCCTCTGCACACAGCCACTGTTACACAGTGATGATTAGTTTTTTGAAAAAGTACTTCTGATGAAGTGCTTGCTGGGTTAAGAGGGGAAGTAGGGATTATGGAAAAGGCAAGGGAATTGATTGATCATTGGCCGATCCTTAGCATCTTCCATAAAAGTCCATTATTGCTGGATTCTTGATTATAGATAGAAAAGAAAAAGCATTATTCCTTCTTAGTTCCGAGTTAGTTGTTCTCATGACTAAATGAACTTCTCCAGAACTTCTGCATCCCTATTAACACTCAAACTGTAAATACTTATTCTACCAGGGTATCCCTAGCACTTTTTACATTGAAATGCTGAATTTGAGTTACAATAACTCAGTGTCCATGTTTTGAAACTGTAGGAACACTTTTAGAAGGCTGTTACCACCAAATTCAGCCACAGCCTTCTTAAAGGCCCCAGGCCAAGAGGGAGGAAAGAACCAGGGGCCTACAGAGGTCACAGAAGGAGATACTCCTTGGGAGGAGCTGCGGAGAAGGGAATGTAAAGACTGGGCGAGGGTAGGGGCCCCAGCTTTGTATTCATCTTCCGGTTTAACCCCTAGCCCTTGGACAGTCCCCTGAAGGTCAAGTGCAAACATAGTCAATGGTCAGGTGGTGGAGTCCTTCAGGACTGGACCATACCATAGGGAGGGCATGAAGATGCATCAGGTGTCACTCTGTGCACCTTAGGAGGAAGCCCGGTGGCCCATCCTCCTAAGAAACACAGCCAGAGGTATGTATCCACAGCTGCCTCCCGCTCGCTTTTCCTTATTCCGTTCTCTCCCCGTCCCCACCCCGCACACACGTTTATTTTCCCTGCAGAGTGTTTCTTGCCTTGAGAGTTAAGACAGTGCCTTGCCTGCTTAAGGGAGAAGCATTACAAACACAGAGTGATCAGGCCTCCATCCCCTGCCCTGCCAGTGTTGCTCAAGGCCTAGAAGAAGAGTCAGATGCAATTCCTGGGCAAAAGTGCTTAAAGGCCATGGCGAGCTGCCTTCAGGGATGGTGTGTAGGTGGCCTGCAAGTGGTGTTTGTGTGCCATGTGGTTATATTCAGGCCTCCTCCTGACTCAGGGGGTACTGCCACTGCCCACGTGGGGAGCGTGGCTCCCGAGAGCACAGGCTTTCTGTCTGTGCACGGCCTGCCCATGTTTGCCCTCGGGCTGGCGTGGGAGAGAGTGTCCTCCTACAGTGCTATTTATAGCCCCTGTTTCCACCTCCTGGGTCTCCCAATGGTCCTGTCTGTGGGGCCGCCACCCTAGTCTTTCTGCTGCTGTTCCCATTCAGCACTCAGAGACTGGCCTGAGTGGCTTTTTCTTTATCATCACCCCTTATAGCCTCTCCACTTCAGGTCACCAGATGGCAGCCACTTAGATCTTTTCCTGTCCTCCTTCCCTTGCTCAGCATCTGCGAAGCTAGCTCGGGGCTGGTAGGCTGGCCACCATCCAGGGTCTGAGGGTGAGCGGGCCGCACAGAGCAAACTGCTCCACAGCTGCTGAGAACCCCAGTTACTGCAAGCCTCTGATCTCCAGAGGGTCCTCATTGCCCTGGGGGAGTCCAGCACATCCTGTCTCACTTGGGCTGGAGTCTCCATGGGTCCCTCCACATCTCACTTCAGCCTGATGCTTCCCTTTCAGGGAGGCAGCAGTACGTACTGGTACTACAACATTTTGTGCCCCTGACAGCTCCCTCAGTGCATGTGACATTATTGTTTTCAGACTTGGCCAGTTGGCAGCGTGGTAGAGTCTGTGAGGAGAACCATCATGTCTCACATATTCTCTGGGATGCTACTTCCAGAGCAGTCAGCTCAAAGCATGGCTGCTTCCTTACCTCTTGAACTCTGGAGTATTCTTCTAGTCAAATCCATCCATTCCCCCCAGTGGCTGCATTGCCTAATTCCAGACACTACTGTAATCTCCTGAAGCACCTGCTTTGCACTTCCCCTTTGACAGGCCCCTTGAGTCGTCTTTACCACCAAAGAAGGAATTGTCATTTAGTCAGGACAAGCCCGAGTACCTTGCTCATCTTCAAAGGCTTATATAATACCTGGTTGGCAGATTCCCAGAGATGAACTCTAGACAATCAATAAAACAACAAAATGGACCGAGGGGGAAGTCGGGTGGGGGGAGGTATTTCTCCCCCTGCCTGGAATTGGGGTTATATGTCAGGCACTCCAGGCACTAGGAGTAAAAGCACAAGAAAGGCCACCAGGAAGTAGCCTGAGTCCTCCCAGGCCAGTCCCTCCTGAGCATACCTTCCAAATAAGCAGGTGGCAAAGCTGCCTTTGGGAAAGGGGAGGATGGTCGGAATCACCTGCTGCCCACCTTATGGCCTCAGAGAGAGCTAGCCAGGGCTGCCCTCCAAAGGCAGCAGGAGGTGCTCAGAGATTAATTTTAGAAGTTGTGGAAAATCAAGGAAGCTAATCATGAGGGAGGCAGGAGAAGGGCTGATGGACAACACAGCATGGAGGAGAATTTGTCTGAGACCTGAGACTTCTTATTTTGTTAAAATAAGGATTCTATCATCACACTTAGATCACGGCCTCTGTGGTGAGTGGAGCAGCTTGATTTGGCTCTGTCTTTACAAGTGAGGGGTACTTTCCTTCTAGTTAAGATCAGAAAGTTTAGAGCAGACGTCCTCAAACTATGGCCTGCGGGCCACATGCAGCCTGCCTAGGACATTTATCCAGCCCGCCAGGTGTTTTTGCCACCGCTGCCTGTCCTGCTTAGCAGCTGACTCGTCTTGGGGCCCGCAGTCCAGTCCTCCAGTGGTCTGAGGGACAGTGAGCTCTCCCCCTATTTAAAAAGTTTAGAGTCACTAAAGATCAGAGAGCAGGTTGAACAGCAAGCATTGGGAACTCTGGTGCTGATGTCCTTGGCACCTTATTCTAGCAATCCAAGCGCCTCAGATGTGGGTCTTCTCTCCTAAGATCTAACTGGTCTAACTAACAAGGTGATGCTGGAGGTCTGTGCCTTCTCTAGTGAGAGCCACGAATCAGAGCAAGAAGTTGATCGCAAATGTCTGGTTCCTTAGGATGCCTGTAACTAGCTGGAGCCCAGGAGCCTTTTAGTACACTGACTGGGGGCGGACTGGCGGTAGGGGGGGTGGTCTTTAAGTGTCTCAGTATGCTTTCAGGGAAATAGCAAACGAAGGGAATGGGGAGATGTCCTGAGAGAGACAGAGCTGAAGGATGGGCTAATGTCCTGCTGAGCCCCATCTAGGAAGTCATGGGCTGTGGACCTCAGAATGCCGCTCTCAGACACAGACACTTTAGACTGACCCTGACTTTCAGAAGCCACTTAGGGATGGGGCCAGACAGGAGAAAAGATGGGAGGTACAGTTAAGTGTCACAGCTGGCTTCTGGCAGCCAGTGAGCAAATATGAACACATCCGCCATCTCAACATGGAGAGTATTGCCAATGACGAGGACGGAGAAATGCCAGGACTGGCAGAGGCAGCATTTAGTTGCAGCTCATTTGAGAACAGGCTGCAGGATTCAGAGGAAGAGCGGCGTTTCCGTGCCAGAAGTCTTATGAGGTGCAGGAAATAGCTCAGGGAAAGCCGGTTAATGCGGCGGGAGAGCTGTGTCCATGAGATTCTCTTTGAAGTGACTACAGTTCATTAATCGGGAAGATGTTTCCATGGTTAAATGCACAGTTAGTGATAACCACACAAAGCTTAATAGGCTGGAGGAATTTCCCCATGTCCTGACCCCATTAAGCCCAGTACCTTATTGGTAATTAAGAAGAAGATGCTGGGGAGGTGACACAGGAGGGTGGAAGAAGTGTGGCAATGACCATGATGATGAGGGTGGTGGTGATGGGCATACCTGACGGGGTAGACACTGAGCCGAGCAGTATACGTAACTTATCTTATTTGATCCTCACAACAAATAAGAAGAGGCAGGTATATGCCTGCTGTACCCTGAGGAAACAGGTGCAGGCAGGTGCAGGCACTAGGCCCAAGCCACAGAGCCAGCGATGGGGCAGGACTGAACCGAGGCCACATTGCTTAGAGCTCACACTCTGATCCACTGTGGCGTACATGCTCCCCGACGTCTCAGTGAGGTGAGGAGAATCCAGCAAGTGAGGTCTTCAGGGTGTGCGTGGTGAGTACTGGCTTCCTCGCCTCATTGCCCTTCCTGCTAGGCACACCCTGTTGGTGTTGGGGCAGAGACTCTGCCCTGAGACTCTGTCCTCAGGGCAGCTTTCCTTCTGCACTGGGCAGATGACAGAGCTGGAAAGAACACCTGCTATCTGACTTCCCTTTGCTCTCTCCCTGCTCTAGAGCACCTGAGTCTTTGTCCAGTTTTAGGCATTTTGGATGTTTTCCCCACAGGGCACGCTGGTGTGACATGCCCAAGGGAACAGAAGCACCACAGAGGGCCTGTGTCACGGGAGGTGGCCGAGCTCTTCGTCCTGGTCTGGGTTCCCTTATGGCAGGTTTCAGGTCACCTGAAGCAGAGGCAGCACAGGCCGCCTCAGGATTCCTCTTTAGGAAGCGAGTTGAGGACGATGATACTGATGAGTCCCATGCATTTTCTAAACACTAGTGCCTTGCCTGACTCAGTGAGGACTCCAGGCACCCATCTATAAACTCCAGAGTTCTGCTGGTCTTTTGCGTATGTCTGGTTTTGAGAATTATTGAGATTTTTCCTCCTATGTTTTCTTCTAGAAGTTTTGTAATCTTAGTTCTTACATTTAAGTCTATGATCCATTTCTAATTATGAGATAAGGGTCAAAGCTCATTATTTTTCCAAACAGATCTCAGTTGATCTCGTGCTCTCCTTTCTCCCCATCTCATCATCTTGGTACCTTTGTCAAAAAGCAGTCGACCACCCATGCGCAGGCCAGTTCCTGGATTCTGTTTTGTGCCATCGTTCTGTGCATCTGTACTTACACCAACACCACACTGTCTTGGTTCTTGTAACTTTAAGGAAGTCTCGAAATCCGAGAATATAAATTAGGTAGTATAAAGTTTAAACACTCTTCCTTATAGAGAACTCATCAACTGAGGAAACTGTGCTAATTAGCTAAACACCACACTATAATATTTTTAAGATACCTGGTAAGTCTCCCTCCTTAGATAATCTGATCTGAAATCGGGCTGGTAATCAGGTGTGCCTCCTCTCATTCCACCTGCTCTCACAGTTAAGAGACTGGGGAAATTTTGGAACCCTGGATTGTACCGGTAGCACTGACTTAGCCAAGCATTTGAATTTTATCTCCCATCCCACCTTCTGTAAGACCTAGCAACAAAGGCCTTACACAAATCCAGAAGAGAAATGGCAAAAATTATTAGCAGGAAGTACAGAAGGCCCAAGGAATCCATAGTCTATAAAATTAGCCCATACCGAAAAGTAAACATTCATCTTACATGAAGGACTTTTGATTAAAGGTTTGAAAACGTGTTCTTAGAGACCTGAAGAGTTAATTAAAAGTATATACAGGCGATGTGTATTGTAAAAGATATTTGTCCTATACAAATAATACTGGCTTTAAAAACAATATCCAGTGTGGTTTTCGTTTTTGAATGAATAACTTTCTAGAGCCTTCTCAGTGGTCTTAATTTGGAAAAGCACCATATCCACCCTACCTTTGTAGGAGACTGTGCCAAGGCTATGTGAGCACAGCCAGGGCTTGCGGGAGTCTTAGAGCTGAGGCAGCGAAAACGGTCTTGGAGAAACGTAGAAGGAAGCAGAGATTCAGGACTTGCACAAAGTCACACAAGCAGAACTACTGTTGAAACCTGCCAGGGTCACTTTCTGGTGCTCACCTGGCCCCATAGGCACATACAGGGGTGTTGGCAGGTGCAGCAAGAGGCAGAATATTAGTTTGAACCAATCAAAACTGCTGTTTGCAAGGTCAAAAAGAAAGGTAGAATATCAGATTCCCTGCGGTACTCCGGTTATGTAAATGCTCCGACAATCAGATTGGTGTCAGGCTACTCAGAGTTTGCACAGAAAATGGATAGCATCTGGTGGTCACTGGCAAAGTTGGCTTAGGATAGCTCCAGGAATGAGTGTGTTTGGGAGAAGGAGGGATGATGAGAGACCTCTTGGGATTTGCATGGGGGCTGCTTTAGGGAAGGAGGAGGTTTGGCCCTTCAAAGTGGGCTCTGCAAGTCTAGGCGGCAACCCTTCCCTCCCAGTGACCCTGGGGGGGCCCCTTTCCTCTGGTAATGAGCAGCGTTGTGTGGATGAACTTGCCGTGAGTGCTGAGGTGCCAAGAAGCTTATAAAATCAACTTTCTCTTATTGTTTCACTATATTTTCTCTTTGTTGGATTGAGAATAGAAAGATACAACGAAGCATGAGGAGGTGCTTTGTGTAGTCACCTGCCGAATGGCTTGGAGTCAGGGCCTTTGAGATGTCATTAGGACCTGATCAAAGGGAAAAGGTTATTTTTAATAAATGCAAGCGCATAATATTTGAAGCATACTTTTCAGAACTTAACCTTTTTTTTTAACCTAAGCATCAATAATTTGGTCATAAGCTATTGGTCCGACTTTGCCGACTAAATTACTCTTCTGTCTCTCTCGCTCATTTGTTATTCTTTTCTGTCACTCTCTCCCCCAGAGAGAAAGTTGCCTGTGTGTACATGTGAGAGAGAGACAGAGAGAGAACATGCTCTTCTCTCTTTCTCTGCTCTGTGTTTCTCCCCCTCTCCTCCTCTCCCTGTCTCCCTCCCTTCCTTTCCCTTCTCCTCTCTTTCCTTCCCTCCCTCCCTCCCTCTCTCTCTCCCTCTCTCTCTCCCTCCCTCTCCCTCCCTCTCTCTGGTGTATCCAAAATTTCTGACTTTGAACAGACATCTGTACAGTACAATTCATGTACGGTGTCTTTTTGCCTTTTCAGTTCCTCCAGGAGTGATACAGAACGGGGCACGAGTTCTGAGCCGAGGCCTGTTTCCTGGTGTCCGGCCGCTGCCCATCACACCCATCGGGATGACGGCAGCTATGAGGTAAGGGAGATGCAGGTGGGTAGCATCTGTCCATGGGGCTCCTTTCAGGGATGGAGAGGATCGACTTCAAGCCAGTTAGTGGTCTGGTTGTTCAAAAATGCTAACTGTCGTCCAAATGCTAGCTGCTTCTGCAGCCACCAAATTATCCTGATCTCTTTGCAGATGAGGAGATGGGGTCAAGTTAGAATAAGTTTTTATTCTAAGAAGACAAGGTAAGGTGGGTATTGGGAAATGGCAGGCCAGTTGTTAATTAGATAGTTCTCTGACGGGTCTAGCTGTAGACCCAGCCCTGTATTTCCACGTCCTGTGACTCTGGGCTGGTGCCTGACCTCTCTGGACCTCAGCTCCCTCATCCGTGAAACTCCCGTGCCTCCTAGGAGGGGTTGCAGTGAAATCAAGTGCAAAATCACGTGCGGAGCGTGCTCTGGTAAGTGGTCTATAAATAGCAGGTGGCATCATTCCCCTGCTTCTGAGAATCAGGCCAGTTGCCAAACCACATGAACTCGTCCTTGGGACATTTCTTTCCTCCATGCTCTTCCCAACTGTCAGCCCCAGATCCAGGTCCACTGCTAGCTTGGATCCCCACAAGGACTATTGCTGGGCCCTCCCCCCATTTGCTGGCTGTTTCTCCACCCAGGCCAGCTTCCTAAACTGTACCCCTCCAGCCGTCTGTCAAAGAACCTCCCACTGCATTACCCCGACATTCCTCTAACCTTCCTTTCTCCTTGAGCCACGTTTGCTCCCCAGCTTATACGAGCATACAAATGTATAGTCATACAACTTCCTGTGTGTGGATTTCCCTCAGCCTTCACGTGCAAAGCGGCAGGTCCCTCAGGACCCATCACAAAGATGATTCCTTCCCAACACTTTCCTGAATGCGGCCTCTGAGCCAGCATCAGACACAGTACACTGTGAACTCGTGTACTCTTCAGCCCTGTGCTTCAGCCGCAGCCCTTTGCTGCATTGCCCTGGATGGCAGTGGTTTCTCTGCATGTCCCTGTCCGTCCTCAGTGTTCTTCTTCCTGAGGGTGGGGGCTGATGGCTTCGTCAGCCATTGTACCGTGCCTGACTTTTTGCTTTGGAAAGACCTGCCCGACTGAGCTGCACCCCTTCTTGACGTTACCCCTTTCCTTTCTTTTTCACGTATGGATCAAGTCTGCACCTGAAGGCTACTTTGCTGTCATAATGTTTCATGTCCCAGAGGAAACCAACCCCCAGAGTCTGTTTAGCTGGGCCTGAGGGAGTTGCGAAGCCAGCCTTCCTGTGTAAACAGCCATGTGGCGCTTCTCGTGACCTTGGTCTTTTAACTCTTCCAGCAAACCAGCCTGCTTTTCTAGGATAGAAGTCACGTCATCTTCATGGCTAACTTTGGTGTTGTATAGGACCGGAGCGGGGGAAAATTTTAGGAATTAGAATAAGTATAGATTATAAAAGCACGTTATCATTTCCACTGACTGATAAGGGGATACTCCAAAAATACATGGGGTCTTTTTCTTGTACTTCTCCGCTACCTGTCCTGGTTACCCTTAGATCAATTCTTCTTGCGTTCTTAAGTGGCAAGCCTCATCCATGAAGCCAAAATACCAGTCCCCTTGCCTCACATTATGAAAGAGATAAATTCTTTATTTCATTCTTTCTTAAAAGAATCACCTCCTAGTTGAAGAACAAACGATCACCTCCTACTTGACCGTTTTGGTTGAAAAGACTTTGAGACTATAGACTGCTCTCAGTTGAGGCAACAATGCATTTTCCTTAGCAGACTCCAAGTGTAGACCTCTAGTTTATTGTTTGGACGTGGAGAGTAGTTCTTGCTGGGGTTCCAGTCATTCCATGTGGTAGGGCACAGAAGAGTCAGGCAGACCACCGGTTGACCTTACGCAGGAGCTGCCTCCTAATTAGTTTAGTTGTTAATCTAATGGAATATATTATGCAAGTTTTACTGATGATTTCTCTCTAGACCAATGTTTTTCAACCTTTTTTATCTCCCAGCACTCTTGAACCTGTAGTTAAATTTCCCTGGCACACTTATATTATGTTGATCCAAAAAAAGAATAAGCTGGGCACAGTGGCTCACATCTGTAATCCTAGCACTCCAGGAGGCCAAAGCAGGTCGACAGCCTGAGCTCAGGAATTTAAGACCAGCCTAAGCAAGAGTGAGACCCCCATCTCTACTAAAAACAGAAAAACTAGCTAGGTTCTGTGGCAGGAGCTTGTGGTTCTAGCTACTCGAGAGGCTGAGGCAAGAGGATCACTTAAACCCAAGAGTTTGAGGTTGCTGTGAGCTATGACATCATGGCACTCTACCAAGGGTGACAAAGTGAGACTATGTCTCAAAAAAAAAAAAATATATACTTACTGTGCTTTGAACTTCTTTCTACAATAATTTAATGAATGGTCTTTTTGCAGCATACCTAAGATCCTCTCATGGCACACCAGTTGAAAATCACGGCTCTAGGGGCCTTATTTTAAATATTGATATTTTTCTGATTAAAAGGTAACAAAGCACTACTACCAAACCATGAAGTCTTGTTTCCCTTTAAAGAGTGAGCCCCTCAGTTGTCCTCCTTCCAAGGTAAAAGGCCACCACAAAACAGTTTCTGGGCTAGTATTATGCATCAGTCCAGAGATAGAAACCACAGCAGGTATGTGAACAGAGAGCTGTCAGGGGAAAGAACTGTTAACCAGGTAGAATGTTATTAAGCAGGTAACTGAAAAGGTAAAAAGACAACTCAGGATAGCATGGAGGAAGCAGCCACCACCTAGAGGGCTGAGGGAACAAAGGGAAGAGCCTGGAGTGATGGTGCCCTGGAGCTGAAACCCAGAGGTGTACAGAGGGCGCAAGGGTGGGTGGGAGGCAGGATCCAGACCTCTGAGGGGGACGCCCCAATTGTGCTGATGCTTGCAAGGGGACATAGCTCTATAGGTGTTAGAACGTGAAGCAGCTATCATAGGGATGGATGCTGCTGCTGCTGAGGTTCCCAGGCACTGCTGGGGTGACACCAGGACAGGAAATGTCCCTTCTTCACCTTTCTGGTCTTTATATGGCACCCCCTGGTGGCAGTGTCTGGCACGGAGCCAAGTGGTAAAGCAGAATGTGGTTTGCACAGCCCAGCCCTGCCCCCGCCAGGGGCCCAGCATAGGAAAGGGTATTGAGGCTGGGTTGGAGGCTGCGTGACGAACTAGCTTTGTGATTGCACGGCTTGGTCAATGTCTGTCCAACAGCATACACAGTCTAATTAACGAGTGACCTACATGATAGGAGTTCTGAGCAAAATCGTTTTGGTAAAATGTGCAACCACAGTTTGCAGGAACAAGTTATCATTTACATAAATAAGAGGTAACCAATGAAGAAAACCATTGTGCCTTCTCAGTAAGCTGTCAATACCAATTCTCAGTAAATACCAATTCTGTACCTGCCCCCAGTTTTAAGGGAAATTATGGCGAGAGGGGAGAGAGCTCCGTAAGATTAGGGACACTTGCTTGTACTATCCTTGCCTTCTTTGCATAGGGCAAAGAGTGGACACTGAGGTGCTTTCAGAAAGAGTGAATACGAGCAGAGCTATGCAGACATTTGCATAATCAGTGTCTGTGTAAAACTCTTAAGAAATATTTGGGGGAGGGGTGGATCTTGTTTTGCTCTTTCACATTCACTGTCATTTAAAATTTTTTTTTGTTTGGCCACGTGTCAGTTGAACCTAAACTCAGCTGAGGTTAAAAGGAAAAGACTCCAGTAGAGAACAGAACACCACCAAATGTTGTCTGCCGCAGCACGTGGCAATGCCCAGGGATCCTGTAAGTGTTCACATGTTTACAGGGGCCTAGGGAGGCTGGGGAGAGTCATTAGCACCCACTAAAGAGCAATTTTCTGCTCTCCTTTGTGTGACAGATTTTCTATGTGAGTCTAAGTGACTTCTCCTTAAGTGAAAATATTTATCTTTCGGGGATTTTTTTTTTCCCTCCACTGAGTGGCAAAGGCCATGTTTGTTTGTCTTAACTCTGAAACTGTTATTGACATAGATGAAGTGTTACTTTTATTAGCTAATCATTACACAGCTTCTATTTGCTGGGTTCCTTTGCATATAATTATGATGTGAAATCTCCTTGTAAGAGTATCTGTCAATAGTGTAATTGACTTT
This sequence comes from Galagoides demidoff, assembly GCA_963574575.1. Taxonomy (NCBI): domain Eukaryota; kingdom Metazoa; phylum Chordata; class Mammalia; order Primates; family Galagidae; genus Galagoides; species Galagoides demidoff. Next base: position 4,636 of record CAUYQV010128871.1, on the reverse strand, counting down.
ACGGTGTTGACTTTTTACTCAATAACCTCAGAGATTGGCCCATCCTTAGATGTTGGAAACCTGCTTATTTTTAAATTTGTCTGGGCGTCAAATCCTCAAGACACATCATCCTCAAAATAACTACCCACACATCTTAAAGCTCACAGCTGCTTTCCCAGTAAAATGCCTTGCAGAAATGACATTGAATGGAACCAATGATGACAGTCCAGTAAAACTGTTGCTGCATTTCTTGGAAAAACAAGTTTTCTGGGTCTATATGCCATAGCTGTGTGACCTTGGGCAGGTGCACACGGGCTTCTCACAGGGAAACCTGTATCTGCCTGGTGGATTGTTAGAATTAACACACAGTGATGTGCCTTGCACACACTCACACTATGCAGGTGTTTGATAAATAATGTGGATTTGCCCAGCCCACCCTCTTGGACCTTCCCACATTGCCTTCCAGAGCACCAGAAGCTAAGCCCCAAACTTCAGGAGAGGTTCAGATTGAACTTCTGTACCCATCTTCAGCACAGTGTACATTTGTTATCAAAGCCATCGGCTTTGAGGAGTGATAGCCGTAGTCTGTACTACCAAGTCTAGACCGCAGCTTGTTGGACAATTACCTCTGAAGCTGTTGGATGTTATTTGGGTGTTCAAAGACCTCAACTGAAAACTGCAATGCCATGAAACCTGAAGCAAGTCAGGCATTAAATGTAACATGGACCTATTGTCTTACAGGGTAGAAAACATTAATTCTTAAGGTCATGTCAAAATAGAATCATTGGGAAAACCTGTCTCTCAGCCTAAATTCTGCTCTTGGTTTGTCTGTCTGCCTCTTTAAGATGTTTGCAACAGGAGATCAGGAAGTTTGGGGAGCCAGTAACCCTCAGTATTAAGAAGTCTGATTATATGACTTGAGGGAAAATTTGCCACTGATCTTATGTTGTATTTTGTTTTGCTCTTAAAGACCAACCACCTGTTGGCCTTTGTCTTCTGACATCATGGTCTTTGAGAGCAATTACAAAGCTAAGTATTAGATTTTGCTTTGTAGTGGGAGGAGAGGAGAAAATACTAAAGAGCTAGATTTAAGGGAAAAGGAAAAAAGAATCCCGGTCAGGCGGAACATTCGTGCCCCGAGTTCCCTCCTGGGCCCCGTGGAAGCAGCAGAGTCCTTGCTCTCGGCTCTTCTGGTCTTGAAATCCAAACAATGGCCAGCGGGCTGTGAAATTAGGTCAGTGTTCTAGAGTTGCTGTTCATATTTCAAATTGAATGTTAGTCAATACCTTCAGTAGCCGTGGTGGCTCCTTTTCCTATTGTATTCAAAAATTCTCTGAACTCCTGATGATTCTGGACTGGGTCAAATACAAAACAGTACTTGGAGAGTTATAGGATCATTCCTATCTGTGTTTGGTGATCTCATGCAGAAAGGAAGCCACATTTCTCTGAGTGCTTTAGGGGAACCATTTGCAGCTCTTGGGAGAAAATTGTGGGTCCCCCCCCCCCCCGGAGATTACCACTAAGGCAGAACTCTTAGAGTAGTCGAACTTACTGCCTCTTTAAGATGTTTGCAACAGGACTTCAGGAAGTTTGGAGAGCCAGTAACCCTCAGTATTAAGAAGTCTGATTATATGACTTGAGGGAAAATTTGCCACTGATCTTATGTTGTATTTTGTTTTGCTCTTAAAGACCAACCACCTGTTGGCCTTTGTCTTCGGAGGGGCTTCTAGGAAGGGCTCACCACTTGGCTCCTGGACCCCTTCCACTTTTGCTGCTGTGCAACCACCAGATTGTGGAATTCCCAGGGTTGGTGGAAGGGATCTGAAACCTCATCTTGAACTTATAGCTAAGGTTCAAGTAGAGTTAAACTGAATCTTGTGAGAAAGGTGAGGAAGAACTATAAAGTAACAGATTAAATCATCCCAAATAATGTCCCTCTCCTAGGTAAAATGTAACACCAGCTAGGAAATAAGGTTACGGGTAACTTTTATGAAATGATTCTCTGTGTGCTCCTTTGTGTTCTTTGTAGTGTTAATCATCATCTAGGTTTTTAGTGCTATTTCGAAAACATATTTTCATGCAATATTTGGTTTGTGCACAAGAATATATAGAACATATGAAAGTTACTAAGCATAGAACTATTAGACAGTTACAAATCTACCATCCAACTTAAGAAGGAAGACGTTGGTTTGGCGCCTATGGCTCAAGTGGCTAAGGCGCCAGCCACATACACCTAAGGTAATGGGTTCAAATCCAGCCTGGCCGGCCAAACAACAATGATGGCTTCCACCAAAAAAATAGCCAGGCGTTGTGGCGGGCACCTGTAGTCCCAGCTACTTGGGAGGCTGAGGCAGGAGACTCGCTTGAGCCCAGGAGTTGGAAGTTGCTATGAGCTGTGATGCCATGGCACTCTACCCAGGGGGACAGCTTGAGGCTCCGTCTGGAAAAAAAAAAATCTCTATTCTGTGATCATATAGCCTCTTAAAGACTTTTATAAAAGATTTAAAGTTGTTTCTTTCACATTTGTAATTAGTAATAGTTGCAGACTTGTTATTTAGGTCAGGAATCTATCGGCAGTTATGGTGAGAGGTACAGATACACTTAAAGATTTTTTGAATGATCCTGTTATCCCAGCATCGTTTATTAAAAAAGCCTTTCTTTTCCACTGCTATAAAGTGCCTGCTCTCATATATCAGGTTTCTTTGTATTTGTGAGTTAGTTTGGGGGCTCTTTTTCCTATTTCCTATTGGTCTTCACCTGTGGCCGTACCACATTATCTGAATTACCACGTGTCTTTGTAGTCGCAGTCTGGAAGCACCTGTTCTCTCGCCTTGTTACTTCTACACGTCTTTGCTATTCTTGGCTCTTTGCATTTGCAGTAAACTTTATATATAAACACAATGTATTTTCTTTTTGCTGCTAAAATATAGAAATGCAATTGATTTTTCATTATTGATTTTTTTCAACAACATCGTTAAATAAACTACCTTAGTAATTCTAACAATCTACAGATTCTCTTCTATAAGAAGTTATATCTTCTAGAAATGATGGTGGAAGAGTTTTTTCTTCCTAGTCCTGATATCTTTTCTTTTTCCTCCCCTAGTACACTGTCTAGGACCTCTGAATAGAAGTAATGAGAATTGACATCTTGATGTTGTCCCTCATTTTAAAGGGAGCCACATTATGGATTTGTAATTGATTTGGTGTTTGCTAACGATATTGGGGGAAATATACTTTATCATAACAAAAATTTTCTTCTATTCCTAGTTGCTGTGGCATTTTATTATGATTGGTTGCTGAGTTTCATCAAAAATGTTTACATCATTTAAGATAACTATAATTTTTTTTTACTGTGGTGAATTACATTACAAATTTGCCATTTTGAACAAAACTTGCATTTATGAATATGCTTGCTCATGATATATTTTTTTCTTTTTTTTTCAGTTTTTGGCCTGGGCTAGGTTTAAACCTGCCACCTCTGGTATATGGAGCCGGCGCCCTACTCCTTTGAGCCATGAGCACCACCCAATATATTGTATTTTTTACGTAGTACTAGAGTTGATAAGCTAATATTTTGTGTATGAATTATGCATTTTTGTTCATGCCCATTTCTCTAGTTCTGTCTTTATTGAGTTTTGATGTGAAGATGCTATTAGCCTCATAAAATGGGTTGAGGAGTATTCATTTTCTTAGATAAACTCTAAAAAGAGTAATGTAAGATTGGAAGTATCTATTGAATCATATTTGATGCAACTTATTTGCAAAACAGTCTGACAGTGTTTTCCTTGCGGGATGATTTTTAACTACTAGTTGAATTTATGTCATAATTATAGGATGACTTGCATTTTTTTAATTTGGTAAATCTAGGAATTTGTCCATTTCTCCCATGTTTTCAAGTTTATTGCCATAGAGTTATTCATGATATATCTTGTCACCTTTTAAAATATCTTTTGTAGCTACATCTCTCTTTTACTCCTTATTTCGTTTGTACTATCTCTTTTTTGCTTAATTATCTTGCCATAGGCAAGCTTTTTTTTTCAGAAAGTCAACTTTTTTATTATTTCAACCTTTCAATTTTCTCTCTATTACATTGATTTCTCCTGCTTATAATTACCTTTCTTTCTTTAGATTCATTCTATATGATTTTTTTATTTGTCTAAATTGTGCACTTTTATTTAAAAAAAAATTTTTTTTTATTTTTTGAGACAGTGTCTTACTGTGTTGCTCTTGATAGAGTCATGGCATCACAGCTCACAGCAACCTCAAACTCTTGGGCTTGAGTGATTCTCTTGACTACCAAGTACCTGGGACTGCAGGCACCCGCCACAACGCCTGGCTATTTTTTTGTTGTAGTTGTCATTGTTATTTAGCAGGCCTGGGCCAGGTTCAAACCCACCAGCCCCAGTGTATGTGGCTGGCACCCTAACCACTGAGCTATGGGTGCCGAGCCAAAATAAAAATTTGAGATTATAATTTCCTTAAAGCTACTGCTTAGTTACATCCCACAACTTTTTTTTTTTTAAGACATAGTCTCATTTTGTCACCCTTGATAGAGTGCCATGGTGTCACAACTCACAGCAACCTCCAGCTCTTGGGCTTAAGCAATTCTCTTGCCTCAGCCTCCCGAGTAGCTGGGACTATAGGTGCCTGCCACAAC
>CAUYQV010128870.1:0-16224 GCA_963574575.1 Galagoides demidoff | reverse complement strand
GAAAGACTCCCTATTTAACAAATGGTACTGGGTGAAGTGGGTGGTGACCTGTAGAAGACTGAAACTGGACCCCCACCTTTCACCATTAACAAAAATTGATTCTCACTGGATAAAAGATTTAAACTTAAGACATGAAACTATAAAAATAATAGAAAAGGGTACAGGGAAAACACATGAGGAAATCAGCCTGGGAGAATATTTTATGAGGAGGACCTCCTGGCAATTGAAGCAACACCAAAAATACATTACTGGGGTCTGATCAAACTAAAAAGCTTCTGCACAGCCAAGAGCACAGTAAGTAAAGCAAACAGACAACCTTCAGAATGGGAGATTTTTGCAGGTTACGCTTCCAGCAAAGGTCTGATAACTAGACTTTACAGAGAACTAGAACTAATCAATAAGAAAAGAACCCATTTCTATGAGGGCAAGAGACTTGAACAGAAACTTCTCTGATGAAGAGAGGCACGTGGCCTACAAACACATGAAAAAATGCTCATCATCCTTAATCATCAGAGAAATACAAATCAAAACCACTTGAGATATCATCTAACTCCAATAAGATTAGCCCACATCACAAAATCCCAAAACTACAGATGTTGGCGTGGATGTGGTGAGAAGGGAACACCTCTACACTGCTGGTGGAAATGAAAGCTAATATGACCTTTTGGAAAGAAGTCTGGAGAACACTCAAGGAACTAAAAGTAGACCTACTGTCTGATCCTGTAATTCCTTTACTAGGTATATACCCAGATGATCAAAAATTATTTTACAACAAAGACATTTGCACCATAATGTTTACTGCAGCCCAACTTAGAATAGCCAAGACATGGAGACAGCCCAAGTGCCCACTGACCCATGAATGGCTAAACAAATTGTGGTATATGTACACCATGGACTACTATGCAGCCATAAAAAGGATGTATAACTCACATCTTTTATGTTTACCTGGATGGAGATTGAACATATTCTTCTTAGTAAAGTATCTCAAGAATAGAAAAAAATATATCCAATGTGCTCAATACTACTATGAAATCAATATATAATCACTTACACATTCATATGAATGGCAAAACATAAGTATTGTCCAGAAAGTAGAAGAGAAGAGGACGGGGGATATGGAAGGAGGAAGGATATTTGGGGGGACCTTACCTAATGTGAATGATGCAATGGTACATTTCAAATCTATTAAGAAATGAGTATAATCGTGACGGATATGTTACTTAGTTCAATGTAGGCATTTCACATTGTATATCAAAGCAGTACCCTGAACCCATAAATGCATCAATGTACAAAGTTACGATTTAATAAAAATAATAATAATAAAGACATTTATACTCTACCCTTATAGATCTGACATGTACCCCTGCAATGTGCATCACAGATGTGGTCCCACCATTTACCCTCCCTCCATCTAACCTCCTCCCTCTCCTCTTCCCTCCTTCATCTTGGGCTATAGTTGTGTTTTCTATTTCATTATAGATTTAGATACTTTAAGTTCCTAAAATCCTTCCAATAAAAAGAAAAGTCATTTCAAAATAGACTTAGATGCTTCCCTGAGTTCAGAGAATTATACGGAAGTCAGCACAGCAGCCATGGGTCTAGTGCATGGGATACAGCACACGTTACACCGGGAACCCAGAATCTCTACATGTGTTAACTCCAACTCCTGACTGGCTAGCAACTCATAAGTCATTAGACTTATACATATAATCTATAACTGCTATCCAACCATGTCCTGGAATCACAGAACTATGATAGACTAACTTTATCAGGAAAAAACAAAAATCAAACAAAAAAACCCCAATCAACAATTTGGGGAGAAAGGGAATCATCATCAAGTCCTAGAAATTAAACTTCAACATGAAAGTCTTAAGGAATTTCTGCCCACTGGAATCTTGTTTGATCAGACCCGTGCTTCAGTTGAATATATGACAAGGCCATCAATAAGACTTTGGACTGGCTCCAGATATGGAAGGAGCCCTAGAAGGCAGGATATTACAGGCTGATGAGCAATCATCCTATCATTTAAAGACCCTAAATTGAAAGACTTTGAAATATGCAGAATTGTTTCCTAAACTGTACACGGCCCCCTGTCACTCCCACAATTGCAGGCTGTAATCATGAACTACAACACAAAGCTTTCCTCATCTAAACGCTCTAAAAGAAAAAACATTTATTTAAAAGTTTTCCTTTTAGAGAGAATGAAATAGAGTGTGAGAGTCACTGGCACAGGAAGGACCAAACAATTGGGTCTCTGTGGCTTTGGGGGCCTAGACCATACTGGCCTCTATTTAATTGGCAAAGAATCTGGCAGTATAAAACCATCAGTATGAATCCGTCTGGCAGCTGACAAAATGACAAAGGGCTGCCCAAGCTGAGGTCAATTCAAAGAGGCTTTCCAACAGCTATTTAACATACGTCTTAGGAGCTTTATTTAAATTTTATGGGAAAGTAGTTCTTTTGAGCTTTAAAATTTCCTTTCTGATCTGCCAATCTTTGGAAAAGAAAAGGGACACTACAAGGAACAAGTAGCATCCTCATCACCGGGAATCTGCACAGCTATGTGCCATACACAAGTTCCCCAGTGTATAAACTTGCCTGTTCTGGGTGGCAGCTGTAGCTCAGTGGGTAGGCCGCTGGCTACATACACCGAGGCTGGTGGGTTCGAACCAAACCAGGGCCAGCTAAAAACAACAGTGACAATTGCAACAAAAAAATAACCAGGCCTTGTGGTAGGCGCCTGTAGTTCCAGCTGCTTGGGAGGCTGAAGCAAGAGAATCGCTTAAGCCCAAGAGTTGGAGGTTGCTGTGAGCTGTGTCGCCACGGCACTCTATTGAGGGCAACATAATGAGACTCTGTCTCAAAAATAAATAAATAAATAAATAAAAACTTACCTGTTCCCATGTCTTTCTTGCCTAGAACAATGAGAAAATGCAGCCCAGGACAGGTTAAGACTATTGCTGAATTCTTAGCAGGATAAGCACAGCATGGAGCTCTCAATTTAAAGTAAAAACAAATCAAAAAAGCTGATGCCATTTTATCAATAATTCTAACTATCAGTTCATAACCACAGTGACTTGACCTCCCTAGGCAACCTATAAAAAAATTACTAAGCAATAAAATACAGAGGGAGAGGAGAAAGTCATAGTTAAAAAATTAGACAAAACCAACAGCTGACTCTACCTGCCACTTAGGGTGACAGTGTGAGACACAGGAATAGGGAAACCACATGAAAAGGACATCCATCGAGAGTCCCTGCCCCAAACAGCAGACTGAATGTTTTAAAAAGGAAGTCAAAGCACAATCCCTATGCTCAAGGCACTGTGGTGTGGGGTGAACTGCATCTCTTAAAAAGGTATGTTAAAGCCCTAACTCCTGGCACCTGTGAAATAAGACCTTATTTGGAAATACTACCTTTGAAGACCTACTAAGGTTAAGATGAAGTCATACTGCTTTTAGGGTGGCCCCAAATTTAATGATTGGTATTTGTATAAGAAGGCTATGTTAAGCCAACAGACATACAGCAAACAGACCTTTTTTTTTTTTTTGGAGACAGAGCCTCAAGCTGTCACCCTGGGTAGAGTGCTGTGGCATCACAGCTCACAGCAACCTTCAACTCCTGGAGGATTCTCCTAACGATTCTCTCGCCTCTGCCTCCCAAACAGCTGGGAGTACAGGCGCCTGCCACAACACCCAGCTAATTTTTGGTTGCAGCCATCATTGCTGTTTGGCAGGCCCAGGCTGGATTTGAACCCGCCAGCTCAGGTATATGTGGCTGGCACCCTAGCCACTTGAGCCACAGGCGCTGAGCCAAAAAAGACCTCTTGATAGTGTAAAAATTGGACTTATGTTGCCATAAGGCAAAGAGCACCAAGGCTTGAAGACAACCCCCAGGAGCTGGAAGCGGCACAGAAGGATCCTTCCTAGGGCCTTCAGAGGGAGCATGGCCTTGTCAACACCTTGTTTTCTGACTTCTAGGTCTGGAGTCAGTTCTCCAGAACTATGAGAGAATAAACTTCTGTTGCTTTAGCTATTCAGTTTGTGGTCCTTAGTTACAACTGCTCTATTTACACCCTCCAGCCGCTTTCCACCTCGCTTAGAAAAAAAAAATCATAACTCATTTTATAGTATGATCTACTAATATAGTAGTATCCTCCTGTTCCATGCCTAGTTACTCCACTCTGGTCACACCGGTCTCCCACCTGGTCCTCAAATATACTCTGAGCCCTCCAACCAGAGGGCCTCAACAATGGCAGGCTGGTCCTATCTCCAACCTCTGCAGATGCATCCCCTCTGCTGGAAGGGTTTTTTCTCTAGGAATATACAAGGCTTGCTCCCTCAACCGCCTTTTAGGTCTCTGCTCAGTCACCTTATCACAAATGCTTCCCCTAACTCCCTTCAATATTCCCTTTCCCCATTCAATGTCCCCTATTCCCCCTTTTCTGCTTTATTTTTCTCCACAGTATTTAACATAGCTAACATAAATATTTTGCTTAACCCTTAAAAAGGTTCATCTTGTACGTTAACTCAGTGAGAGTAGGACTTCACTGCTGAATCACAGTGCACTTTATTTACTAAACAAATGAATTCTATGGGGACAGGTGAAATTTTACTGAGAACTGGCTATATGACAAAAAAGGTTTCTGCTAATTAAGTGGGACAGCAGAAGCTTCTGTAGATGAAGGGCAAGCTCAAGGTTGGGCTCTGAGGTCTGGGCGAGACTCTGTGTGCCAGGTTTCCTTAGGCAGACTGGAGGGCTCCCCACCCCCCCCTGTGTAGAAATGGGAGAGGGAAGCAATTTGAAACTCTCTTAAGATTCCTCCCTATGGGGAAAAAAAGTCAACACTTACCTGTAATTTTCGCCTCTAACCACGCCCCAGTAGAAAGCAACTTAGCCTGAGGAATTTCTGATGCCAAATATAAACAGAACCCCACCACAGTACATCATTATATACATATTTATTTTTTAGGAGCTGAGGAACGTCTGATGTTAATAATGTCACACTGCAAATGTACAAACTCTACTTAGGGAAGAAAGCCTCTGATTACCACACTCCATTAAAAAAAAAAAACCACCCGACAAATAAGCTAGGAGCTTTAAAACAGCTCTTTATGAGTAAGGAGATAACCCTTTTAAATGATCCTAAGCTAACCTTAATTTTTTCTCCCTTTCCTTTATTGACACTTTTCAAAAACTTAAAATAAAAGAAGCAGAAAATAAAAAGTTTTTGTTTACCTTGGGTTTTGGCCCCAGATCCTGCTAATCCTAGTGATGAATCACAGGATTCCTTGAGAGGTGATCTGATTGGGGTTTCAGCTTCAGGGGTCTCAAAATTACCTTCAGAATCCGAGCTGCCAAAGGGGAAAAATGAGGAATTACCACTTTCAACGGTATTTCTGACACCCTGTAAAATCTGTATATCCACAAAGTCGCATGTTTGTCTAACTTTACAATCAACTGATCCTCCTCACAGATTGGTCTGCAGAAGGCTGCAGCGGTTTTCAGCAGTGCCCCTCAGGTTTCTCAGCCTAACCTTCCATCTCTGAAATCTCCATTCTTTACAGATTTTCTCCAGCACCATCTATTTTTGAGGTCATCCTTCCTTCTGATAGAGTCCAACAGACTGCTTTTCTCACAAGAAGAGCCCCTTCCCAAAAGCTTAAATATCAATATTGGTTCCACCCCCAAATTCAGGCAATTCTAGCCCTTCCTTTTCCCCTCCCTCGGCAGGCCTTTACCTGTTTGCAACTCACTCTGCCAGAGACTAGGAATGCTGTCACCTGCCTTTCGCAATCACAAGGGTGACAGCTCGGCAGGGACCACCATTTCTCACTAGCCGCCAGGGGCCTGTCATCACACGACTTCTTTACCGCGGCTACATTTGGGGGGCACGGAGTGGGGGGTGGTGGGAGAGCCAGGAGGGCTCTAAGACTCACCAGATGTGATCAATGACACTGCCCTTGTGTGTGTGTGGTGGGGCAGAGGGAAGCTTTCGGAAAGTGGCCTAGGCGAATAGGGCTACGGAGACTGCAGATTCAGGGTCGAGTTCAGTAAGCACCCAAGCGAAACCGAGGACAGAAAATAAACGGAGAACAGACCATCCTGAACTTTCGAACGTACAGAGGGGACCTGGTCGCGGGCAGGCACGGAGCATTGCCACGAATATGGTTACGAGGGTGGGCAACCACACACACGCACACAGAATGAGCCGCGGATGGATGGATGGGTGGCAGCGCGTCCGCATCTCAGCAGGGATGCTGTGTACTTGCCTGAAACTCAAGGATTTGGTCTCGGCTTGCGAGTCCTCCTCCTCGGGGTCGCCCTCGGGCCCACCGGCCTCGTCCTCCCCGGCACCCCCGCCGCGCACCGCAGACCACGTCCATTTCGCCCACTGCACGGGGGACAGGATCTGCCAAGGGCTGAACGCCATGAGCGCGGCTCCTCGGGCTCCAGCTCCTAGGACTAGGGTAAGGGGGAAGAGCCTTTTTCCCTTTCAAAATGGAGGGAACCGGTGACAGGCGCCAGTAAGCGTTTCCAGCCGAGGCGCGGATGTGGTTAAACGAGCGCCGTCGGGGGCGCGGGTGGAGCGCTTCCTCTCGCCGGCAGGCAGCGCCGCTTCCTCTTCGTCCTCTTTCCCAAACCGTGCGGCCGCGGCGCCCCCGCGCCAGGCTTCCCTCGCCGTGAAAATGCCTCTCCTGAGCCCTCGTCAGGGCCCCGGCCCGCGGCACCGGGCGGCTCGTACTCCGCGGCGCGTACTCCGGGGTCTCGGGCTTCGTCCTCCGAGCCGGCTAGGCGCGCATCAGCTGCAGCCGGGGCCGCGCCCCAGGAGCCGCCCCCTCGGACCGTACTACGTGCGCGCGCGGGCGGGGGCGGCGGCGGCTCGGGGCCTTTGAAGTCTGCGGCGCGCCTACCGGATCACCCCCGCCGCGGCGCCACGCTGGTCGCGCCCTGACTTCGGGAAGGGGCTGCAGGGGCCGCGGGCGGAGGACCCGGGCGCCCCAGGCAACGCTGCGGGCGTCAAGGGCGGGGGCGATCACGTTAGGAGTCCGTGCACGCTGCGCTTTTCCTCCTGACTTTTTTTTTTTAACGTTTTCATCTTGCCACTGGGGCTTAATGGCGTTGAAGATACTGGACCGCAAAGTTAATCCCCTTATTAAACAACCACCACCAGCAGCCCCACTGTCCTAACTTCGAGGCCGCTGTGGCCTGGTGTTTTTTCCCTCTCCCAGATACTGGCAGCGTGGAAGATTTCAGCCTGTTCAACTTCAACCCTCTCACTCCCAGGATTTGGAAATCCCTCAGCAACAGCGCAAGGTGGTCAAAGACCAGAATTTAAGATGCCTTGCCCTCCCGAACCGCCTCTGACGTGGCCAGGTCTTAGGAAGGGTACTAAAATTGCCCTGTGGAATTACAGCCTGATGAGTTTCCCATTCTCCTTTTTTGAGACTTTCTTTTCATAACCTTCTTTGATTTCTGACTTCATTTGCTACTTCAGTTAAGCCAAAAGAGGCCTAGTGACATCTTTATGTTTGAAGGCAAAGAGAATTAGCAGATTTTCCTCTTTTCCCACAGAAGCATTTCATTTAGGCATTACTCCTCCCAAAACCACCAGTGCACTCTATCTCAAGAGCATCGGCTGCTTAATGACCTCCTTGCTTGGATGAGGTGTTTCTTGTACTATTAGAGATAATTTCCCAGAATTGCAGTGAATCTGTGAAGTGCTGCACGTTCCCACAGAGAGAAGAGCTACAAAATCTGCATGTTGAAACTTGCAAGAGACTGACCATCTCCCCTGAAAGGGGTTGGCACATACACTGCTGATGAATCATAACTGTCTTTCACACTAGATAACAAAAACAGAAGTAAAAAGAACACAAGATAAGGCTTGGCTGGACATCTTACCATTGGAAAGGGCAAGAATTCCTCTAAAAAAAGAAAGGGTTGTGAGGTTCGCATGCTTTAGAATTCATTCGTGTTTCTTCCCAGAGATAAACCCAACTGTCATGAGAGTTTAGGGACTACAAAGAAGCAACTAGGCTGGAAGGCCATATGAGATATACCACAATACTATCCAACTATTTATATTTTTAGCTTTAAGCTCACTAAGTAAACCTTTAGGTTATAGGGTCCCCCAGGCTCCTGGATATGACACAGTGTTCTGCTGCTGAGAAATATTACTATCAATAGCTGGCATACACTAGGTCTTGTTCCTTCTACCTCCTGAATAGTTCTCTAATCTTTTCATACCTCTGCCTCCCCACTGTGACTGGTTTAGTTCTCATACTCCCCCTTTTTCACAGATCTGCTGTGAATGACTCCCACTTGGTTCTGCCTCCAAGCGCTTTCTCACCTGAGGTCACCCCAGTCTGGTTGATCTGTGACTGGTCCTTTAACTGTGCAGTTCCTGTTCCCCTCTATTCCTGTCTCTTTGAATTCCTAGCCACAATTAATAGAGAATTGGTTGTGAACCTATAATATGCCCCAGAATCATCTAGGAGAGCTTCTTTTAAAAAATAAAGAACAAAAAATAACCCAAACTGCTAGCAGGATGTGGAAATCTGTATGTTTACCTATTGTCCTGGGGAATTGTTATCACAGGATAAATCTGTCAAACAATGTCTAACTTGAACCAACCAATTGCCACTTCAGGAACAATCTCCTTTTGCCTGCAGAGTTTAGCACATTCCCAAAGGAAACTCTACCCTAGCCCACCACACCCTCCCAGTCCTTGGCTGCTCACTTGTCCTTCATTGCCCAGGTCAAGTATATACTCAGGGGAAGCAGGCTGATGGGCCCTCCTTTCTGTCATCTTTGTACCCCAAACGTTCATAGAGACTGCTACTATGGCCTTAGATAGTTTTGAAAGTGAAAGGGAGCAACATTCTTACTAATTATATGGGGAAAACAGGCATAAACCAGAGAAGTCTCAGGAAGACCAGGGTGTAAAGTCACTGTAGACTTAGCACGCGATATATAACACTTAATTACATATCTGTCCCACAGGCTTCTAAAGGGCAGGGACTTTACCCCAGAGATTAGGACAAGGTCACACACTCAATAATAAGTGTGCAAAAAATAAATATTCTAGTTTACAAATAGCCCTTGTGAGTTAGGGTGACATAAATTTCCCCCTGACTTCTCCTGGAAAAATACAAGTTTCTAAACCAGCAAAGAGCAGAACCCTGCAAAACCCAAATGCAAGGGCCAGTGAGTTAAAACCTGACCTATGTGGCATCTTCGGGAAACTGGAAAAGCAAATGCCCAAGTTTCAGAAAATCACTCCTCTGGCTAGGTGTGGTGGCTCACACCTGTAATCCTAGCATTCTGGGAAGCTGAGGCAGGTGGATTGCTTGAGCTCAGGAGTTTGAGACCAGCCTGAACAAGAGTGAGATCCTGTCTCTACTAAAAGACTAGCTGGGTGTTGCAGCGGGCACCTGTAGTCCCAGCTACACAGGTATATGCGAGGCTGAGGCAAGAGGATGGTTGAACCCAAGAGTTTGAGGTTGCTGTGAGATAATGATGCCAGAGCACTCTACCCAGGGCGACAAAGTGAGATAGGAGAAAGGAAGGGAAGAATGGAGGGAAGGAGGAAGGGAGGAAGGAAGGAAGGAAATAAATCACTCTTTTGCAAGTTCTTGAACCCAGAGTGAGCAGCAACAGAGTAACTACTCCCTAGCTTGAACTGATTTTATTTTCAGAAATGCAGTGATGAGGCTAATATATCTTATCAGTTTTCCTATAATTCTAGGAAAGAATAGGCAGATATCCTAACCAAGGTAATTGGTAATTATGCTGCTGTAACTTTTGCCTTGCTATGCAGAATGTCTGCAAATACATAATCAAGTAACCACATGAAACATATTTGTTTTGAAAATGACCTTAAGCACAGAAACAGACCCATCTGTTCTCTTTGTTCATCTGCTTCTTGCCCTTCTCAGAAGCTTTGGATTAACATACCATAAAAATCAAAAATGGTATTAAAGTTGACCCTTGAACAACACAGGGATTAGGCACACTAATCCTAGCACAGTCAAAAACTGAGTATAACTTTTGACTTCCCCCAAATTTAACTAATATCTTACTACCGACCAGAAGCCTTAAGGATAGCATAACCAGTCAATTAACTGGTATTTTGTTGTGCATATTATATACTGTATTCTTATAATAAATTAAGCTAGAGAAAAGAAAATGTTATTAAGAAAACATAAGGGAGAGAAATCTATTTAGTATTCCTTAAGTGGAAGTGGATCATCACAAGGGCCCTCACCCTCAGGGTCTTCACAAGGAGCAGGCTCAGGAGGAGGAAGACAGCAGGAGGAGGAGGCCCTGCTGTCTCAGGGGTGGCAGGGGCAGAGAGATGGGGGAAGTGGAAGGGGAGGCAGGAGAGGAGGCACACTCGCTGTAACTTCTCGTGAACAAAACCCAAATGCAAGTGGACCCACATATAGTTCAAAGAGTTATTCAAGAGCCAACTATCCCTGGAAACACTGCACAAGTGCCGGCCAGATCAGGCACACACCTTACGGCTAATCAGTGCTCCAGAGGGGTCTGCAAAATGAGTCTCTCTGGTAAAAGTTAAGTAAACTACATGAGCAAGCAAACTCAGTCTGACAAGGACTCCTTGCTTGGCCTGACTTCTGTCAGGCTCTGCGAAGCCCTCTAAGCCTTGACCTTGAGCGTCAGTGTCTGGCCTTGTAGAGTTCAGTTTTACCGCCGCTCCTGTTGTGTCGGTTTTAGTGAGAATCCCCTCCACCCTGGTATCTTACCACCCTGTCTGGCCTCAGCAGGACTCCTGTCAGGTCCCCCTGCCTGATGGGTCTGCTCAGTAATTTTCCATTCAGGGACCCACCCCACCCCAGATTCCCATCTGTCCTTGTACTTAAGAGTTGAGCCAGATCTCTGGTACTGCAAACCCGTGTCAGGAGATTTCTTAAATAAAGACTTCCTTATTTAACAAGTGTCATGAAAACTTTTGCTTAACAAGGCAGACAACTTTATTTTGTAGCACAGTTACTGTAAGGATGCCTGTGGGGGTTTGGCAGGAAGAGAGGGGCCGAGGCAGGCTGGGGCCACGTTGTGAAGGATGCTGTCCACCTGTGAAAGAGTCAGACAAACACAAAGGCCTGCCCAGGTAAAGGAAGGGGGTGAAAAGCCCTGGGTGGCAGCTATGTTCCCTGGAAGACCCTGCCGCGACTAAGGGACAGATCTCCCCAATTTTTGCTACCCGGCATTGCCATCTAATAATCTTCTGTGCAAAACTGAAATCCTATAAGAAATCTTATAAGAAATCTTCCAATATTACAAGTGTCCTTACTAATATAAGTTTTTAAAACCTGTGTTACTTTGAGGCAAACAAAAGCCGTCTGTGTGCCTTCTTAGGCCACCTCCTTTGCCCAGGATGTACAAAGAGGTGTCTTCAATTGGTGTCCTCACTCCTCCTGTAAAGCGATGTGAGCACGATGTGAACAGCAGCACAACAGGAGGAGGAGAAAGCCTCTTCTGCTTCTGCTTAAGGAAACCAAGTTTCTGGCAGCCAGTGAAAAGAGACGGCTTTTGTGTATGAGACGGTACTCAGGGGAGTGGGGGAGGAAGGAAGGAGGGTCAGGCTGGCCTGACCCTAGGGAATCACAGAGATAAAGTAACACTGAGAAAACAGAAAGGACAGGCTAGTAGAAAAACCCATACCACATACCTATATTTTCTAACTTAAGAATCTGATGAGCAAAATATACATCTAATTTAAGTAAGATTAAATGCCAGACTGATGATGTAACCAAAATTGCTGGGCAGCTCTGAGGCACTTAGGAACAGCATAGAAACTTATGAAACTGAAACCATACATGGAACTAGGCTTCGGAGTCTCAACGGAACTTCAACAGAACATCTCCTGCTCCCTCACCTTGATTTTTGAGAGCCATTGAGAGTACTGGATGAACTTTCTAAGACATAGCAGGGAATTCTGAGTGTGATTAAACATCTTCAACCCTTAGCTTTTTTCCCCTTTTATATTTAAATGCAGAGGGTCTCTAAGATGTAGTAATAGTATCCTAAGTCAGTAAACCCTTCTAACAGTCTCAAGTGGTTTCATCTAATCCTTACTATTACTCTCTCAAGTCGGCAGGGCAGGTTAATCACTCTCATTTGGTAGCAGAAGCAGCTACCTGCCTGAAGTCACACAGCTAATCAGTGCCAGAATAGAATCTAGAACCCTAGTCCTCTAACTTTAGTCCTGTCTGTGTGGTCTCCGACTGGAAGGAAGCAGAATGCACTCTCCACTCTCTGGAGCTTAAGACCACATCAGCTAGATCACTCCCCTCGGTGCTGCCCAGGTCCTGGCTTCCTCCTTACCTGGCACAGGCTGCAAAGTCACAACTAGAAATACCTAGCTCATCTGTAAAGAACCGCCACCGTCATGGAGAAGCTGTGGCCACCCCACCTGTTCTTCTGCCCTACCATAGTCTTACCAGGCAAGAGGGTGCTGAGGTCTGTACAAGACCACAGTGCCAATAACAGTCTCTGACTGCATCCAAATAGTTAACGTGACAGTCTTAACCTGGCAAGATCAGGTGCTCTCCTAGGTATCCTTTACCTGTAGACTATAATCGCCTAGAGGATTATGACCTTCCCTCTACTTTGGTGACATAAACAAACTAAAGTCAGGGAATCTGCACTATGCATTTATACAGAAAATTATATTGTAAACAGACATTCCTTTCTGATTTTTTAAAAGAGAAAAGTTAGATTTATGTCTACAGTTAATACTCTTTCAGAGCTCTGAGAAGACTAACTGGGAACCAGACTACATCCACTGAAGGCTTAGCAAAGCCCCTGTTGGTGCCTGCTCAAAGATCCTCGTCCAGGCTTGGCTGTGGAGAACAACTCTTGTCATACCCATCCTCTAACTTCATTCTGTACCACAAAAGAAAAGTTTGATTTCCCCAGAAAGTACACCATTAACCTAGGCGACAGACTGGACCTACGGCAGAACTGCCATGAGGTGGATTATCCCACGCCGGCTTTCAGAGAAGCTGGGGGAAAATAAATAATATGACAGTCACACTAAACTAGTGTCATTAAAGAGCCTGCTCCACGAGGTTCTCTCTCATCCCCATGAAATATCACGACATGTTTACCAACCTTATAAGAAATTTCACTTTCGTTCTCCAAGTGTGAGAGTTACAGAAGCGGTGCTCAGGTGCAGAAGGTAAACAGAGTTAGGCCGGTCTGTCTATCCTAAGTGAGGAAAATTACCTCCACATCATCCCTAATTCTTCCCACCAACTACCACAAACCCAAAGTTGAAAACAAGCACAAAGGTCTACTTAAAGCATGAACTTTAAATTTAGAAACATCCTCTATTCCAGGAGGTGTGTTTGGTCTTTCTTGTTAACAGCACTATTGTATGTATAGAGCCTGTTAAACAGGAATGTCATGTTGGAAGATTACTCTTACTGTTTTTGCACATTTTGTGTGCTTCTGTTGAACTCAGATTCCTTTTGAGCAGATGAGAGATTAAAAAAGAAGCCAGGCTGGCACAGTGGCTCACGCCTGTAATCCTAGCACTCTGGAGGCTGAGGCAGGTGGACTGCCAGAGCTCACAGGTTCGAGACGAGCCTGAGGCAGAGCGAGAGAGACCTCATCTCAAAAAAATAGCTGGGTGCTGTGGTGGGCACCTGTAGTCCCAGCTACTTGGGAGGCTGAGGCAAGAGAATTTCTTGACCCCTAGAGTTTGAGGTTGCTGTGAGCTGTGATGCTACAGCAGTCTACCGAGGGCAACAAAGTGAGACTCTGTCTCAAAAAAAAAGAGAGAGAGAGAGACCAAATCCAAGATCTTTATACCCAGATCCTCAGACAAAATACCCATTTCAAACATCCTCCACCTTGTGTGAAAGTTGAAGTTTCTGATCAGAAACATAACTCCAAATTTGAGATACCTGCTTTGCTTTGCTCACCTGGGTTGGAGGAAGGGCAGAATCTAAGGCTTGAATTAAAGAGGCTGAAGGAATTTAGGAAATCAAAAAATAATAACATTTCTCCTTCTGCAGCCATTTTACTCTCTCTCCTCCATCTCACCTCCAAAATGAAATAAATTTCCCAAACAACACATGCTCAAAGATTAAAAGAACACTGATCATATGACCTGGATTTTCTGAGATGATCCTGATACCAAAAAGTTTACTCACTATCCTCATAAATACATTTGTGAGCCTTCAGGAAACCACATATCCCATTTTTGGTTTATGAGACACTGTTAGAAGTTAGAAGGGAACATACTGGGATCACAGTGGAGACTCACTAGTAGGAGGGGGTGGGGAGAAAGGTCTACCCAGAAGAAAGAATTGAAGCCACCAAAAGCTTCCCAAAATAACTGTGACGTCCATTCCACCTTGACCCTTCCTTACTCTGATTTGGAGGGATTTTGTTACATTAACTCAAGTGTTTGCGATTAATAATCTTCCTGCATTTCTAACAAATAAAAAGATGGGAAACTAAGAAGCACATTTCAGACATGACATTGTAGTCTCCTATAAATTCCAGCTTTTGTCTCTTTGGAGTAAAGTTTAACTACCATATTTTGATTCTAAAATTACATGGATCTGTCCTTCAGGAGGGAAAATATGTCCTTTTTCCATGCTTAAAAGTTTTTTTAATCCAAATATTAACAACCACTCATTTTCCTCACTCATAAATAATAGCTAAAAGAGTAGGTGAATACATGGAAAAAGACACAGTGAAGTTCCAGGTTGGTAAAACAATATTGTAAAGATGGCAATACCACCCAATTAAC
The DNA here is from genome assembly GCA_963574575.1 of Galagoides demidoff. Classification (NCBI taxonomy): domain Eukaryota; kingdom Metazoa; phylum Chordata; class Mammalia; order Primates; family Galagidae; genus Galagoides; species Galagoides demidoff. The sequence continues at coordinate 1,435 of CAUYQV010128870.1, read as the reverse complement.
TTACAGGAATTAATTTGATTTCGTAAAAATTACCAGGGGAAGGCCAGGCTCAGTGGTTCACACCTATAATCTAAGAGGTTGAGGAGCCCTTTAGTTCAATAGTTGAGACCTGTCTGAACAAAAGCGAGACTCCATCTCTAAAAAATAGAAAAATTAGCTGGTCATTGTGGTGGGTGCCTGTAGTCCCAGCCACTCAGGAGGCCAAGACAGGGGGATTGCTTGAGCCTAGGAGTTTGAGGTTGCTGTGGGCTAGGTTGATAACAACTAGCTTGGGGCAACAGAGTGAGCAATGTCTTAAAAAAAAAAAAAAATTCCCAGGGGATCTTTCTTATGAATTTGTCAGTATTTTTCAAAACTTCATCTGGGGCTTGGTGCCTGTGGCTCAAGTGGCTAAGGTGCCAGCCACATACACCTAAGGTGGCAGGTTTGAATCCAGGCCGGGTCCACCAAACAACAATGACAGCTGCAACCAAAAAATAGCTGGGCATTGTGGCAGGCGCCTGTGATCCCAGCTACTTGGGAATCTGAGGCAGGAGACTCGCTTAGCCCGGGATTTGGAGGTTGCTGCGAGCTTTGATGCCACAGCACTCTACCCAGGGCTTGAGGCTCTCTCAAACAAAACAAAACAAAACAACTTTATCTGGAAAAATAAACTGGTGAGCATATTTTAGATTTGAAAAACAATAACTACTAAGAGTTTAGAAGGGGGTGCCCAGTGACCCATGAATGGATTAATAAATTGTGGTATATGTATACCATGGAATACTATGCAGCATTAAAAAAAATGAAGACTTTACCTCTTTTATGTTTACATGGATGGAGATGGAAAATATCCTTCTTAGTAAAGTATCTCAGGAATGGAAAAAAAATATTCAAAGTACTCAGTACTACTGTGAAACCAATTTACAATCACTCACACATGCATGTGAAAAATGAAACACAACTATCGCCTAGGATGACGGAGGGAGAGGGGAAAGGAGGAGGGTGGGCCAATAAAGGGAGGGTTGGTAGGGGACCACACCTATGGAGCATATTGCAAGTACAAGTTGGATCTATCAGGTGTAGAGCATAAATGTCTTAATCCTGTAATTGGGTAAAAGTAGTAAAGCTATATTGTTTAGTAGGATGTAAGCATTCCAATTTATACAAATAATCAACACATTGAATCCTATAATGGCATAAATGTATTTATGATCTATGTACAAATGACTTAATAAAAAAATGAAAAGAAAATAGACTGAGGAGGTCTTTGAACATCATGTATAACATATATATATATATATATATATATATTTTTTTTTTTTTTTTTTTTTTTTTTTTTATAAAAATTAAACAATTAAAAACCCAAATTGAAAAAATTTGCAAAAAACACAAAAAAAAACCACCATTAAAATTCCAAAACCAACCCCATAACAGGGAAAAAAAGCACCCACCC
>CAUYQV010128866.1:0-29562 GCA_963574575.1 Galagoides demidoff | reverse complement strand
ATCACAGCTCATAGCAACCTCCAACTCCTGGGCTCAAGCGAGTCTCCTGCCTCTGCCTCCCAAGTAGCTGGGACCACAGGCACCCGCCACAATGCCCGGCCATTTTTTGGTTGCAGCCATCATTGTTGTTTGGCGGGCCGGGCTAGGGATTCGAACCCGCCACCCTGGGTGTACGTGGCTGGCGCCTAAGCCGATTGAGCCACAGGGGCCAAGCCGCGTATTTTTCTATATGTATATTAATCTTCGATAGTGATATTTATACTTTCATTTACTATTTCCCTATTGTTTAGTATTTTTACATTTCAGTTTGGAGAAGTCTCCTTATTATATCTGGTAAGATAAGTCTGTTCGTGATGAATTCCCTCAGTTTTTGTTTAGTTGAGAAAGTGCTTATCTTTCCTTCCTCTTCAAAGGACATTTTTAATGAGTAAGGTATTCTTGTTTGTTTTTTCTTTCTTTTTTCTAACTACCATAAATATAATATATCATACCACTACCTCCTGAACCATGAGATTTCTGTTGAGAAATTCAATGAAATCTTATGAATCTTTTTTTAAAATTTATTATTGAGACCCTCTTGTATGTGACAAGTCACTTTTCTCTTCTTGTTTTCAACATTCTGTTTTTGTCTTTGACTTTTGATAATTTAATTTTGTATCTCAGTGTTGACCTCTTCAGATTCAAAATATTTTGGAATTTTTGGGAATTATACATCATTTGTCTTTGACTTTTGATAATTTAATTTTGTACCTCAGTGTTGACCTGAGAATTTTAGGAATTATACATCGTCTTTGACTTTTTGGGAATTTAATATTTGGGAGTTATACATTATTTCTCTACCTAGATTCCGAAATTTCTTAGCTATCTTTTATTTAAATAAATTTCTACCACTTTCTGTTTCTTTTATTCTTTCCCGACTCCCATGGTGCATATACCATTTTGTTTGATAGTGTCCCTCCCGTTAGTTTCATATGCTTTCTTCACTCTTCAGTCCTTTTCCTTTTTGTTTTTCAAATTGGATAATTCTAAATGACCTCCTTGCAAGTTACTGATTCTTTTTTGTGCATTATTGAGTCTGTTGTTGAAGCTCCCTATTTAATTTTTTAGTTCAGTCATTGTATTCATCTGCTCAAGAATTTCTGTGTGGTTATTTCTTATAGCTTTTTAATTTATTCAAATTTTCATTTTGCTTATGTATCATTTTCCTGATTTCACTTAGTAATCTGTATTCTCTAGTAAGTGAATGAGAGTCTTAAGGAGGATTATTTTGAATTCTTACACAGACACTTCATGGACCTTTGTTCCTTTGCAAAAATCATTATTTTCTTTTGGTGATTTAATGTTTCTCTAATTCTTCATGTAGCCTTCTCTTGGTATTTATACATTCAAAAAATCAAACACTTCTTCTAGTCTTTATAGACTAGTTTCAACAAGTGAAGACATTCTTCTGACTGGTGTTTGGACTTACGAGATGGCCTTTGTCATTAGAGTCACATAGAGATGAAGCCAGATCATGGGTAGGTCATGTGTAGATGTCAGGTCTGTTATCAGGCCCATGGTCAGGCATGGCTCTCAGGGAGTCCTCATGTAGGATCTGGTTGGGTTTCTGACTTGAGAGGATTACCTCCAGAAATGTAGTTGAGTACTCGACTGGAGATAAGTTTTTCTGTACTACAGAATAACAGATTAGTGAGAGCTCACAGGTCTTCTTCGGGGTCTGTAGTTGACACCATGGTCAGAGACCTGTTACCAGGAGAAGTGAGGGACATGATTCCTCCTGGGTGCCAGGGCAGATGAAGCTAACATAGTACTGTGGACAAGCAGGGCTAGAGCCAAGTGCACAGATGGATGGGCTCCTTTCACTGCAACCAGGACCATGGTCAGTTGGCTTGCCACCAGGATATGGGCCTTCTTTCTCAAACTTTCATCTTCAGTCTGTGGTTTTCCTGAGTTTCTGCCACCTCCTACCTGGATCTCAAGACTTCCACAAAGACACTTTTTACATGGATAGCTACCAAATCATCATTGGTTTTATAGAGGAATCAGAACTGGGGATCTCTTATTATACCATCTTGCTGATGTTATTTTCCAAAAACTATGTATTATTTTTAATATTTTGAGATCACAATCTAATTTCTTCCAAAACTTGTTATTTGATTTGAAGGGCTATTGCACTTCATGGAAACAAAATTCTACCCCAGTAAGAAGTAAAGATAGTATTGGGAATTGTATACTCTATATAAAATGTTATCCTTAAAAAGTGGCCATATTATGAGTGGCGCCTGTGACTCACAGGAGTAGGGCACCAACCCCAGCCAAAAACTGCAAACAAACAACCAACAAAAAAAGTGGTCATATTATGCTAGTACTACACTTTTTTCTCTCTTTTTATCATTCCAAAAGATAAATATAGCCCTTTCTGCCACATTAATGTTACTAAAAATTTCTGTGCAACACAAAATTACATAATAAAACAATGAAATATATTGCAAAAATTATCCTTGGGTACAAGAGTAAAAAATTTGCTAGTGACATGTTAAAAAAAGGAAATTAACAAAAATATGTAGCAATTTTAGAAATTTTAATTTATTAAGAAACAGAGAAATATTACAATAAGTATGTTCCCACACATACAAGTGTGATGGAATGGTGAGAGAAGGGTTATCTGAAGTTGGACAAAAACTCAGAACACATTGAAACTTCTTTTGATGGTAAGATATCTGTGGTGTGTACTTGAGAACCCATTATGTGTATTCAAATGCCTCATAGTTCTGCTATGTGTAGTTGCATTAACTTATCGCAATTTCACAGATGAAATCACACATAAACTCATTGAATCATTCTCAGATTATTCTCTACTATATTAATTGTCTTGGAAAAAATATTTTCAAAGAAGCACAATAAGGGAAATGACAGTATATTATTTTTCTGTAGTAGGTATATAGGATGCATAAGAGCATATTTATGCATAAAATCTTCAGATTATTATAGGAACATGAAAAAAATCAGTCAAAGGAATATTCAGGGATATGAATATATGTCCACTGCCCAGTGGCTCCAGTAGCACCTGAAAGGTCTATCATTGGGAAATGATAAAATTAATTTTGTATGGCTCAAATAATCATAAGATAATTCATAATAAAGGTATACATTTATAGAGAATTAAAAAATTAACTGCTATTATTTTTACAGATGATTTCTTCCATTCATGATTTTAGTTTCTGGGTCATGGATCCAAAACAATCAGCAATGGTAGGCAAGCTAACCAAAGATCTATTTTGTGTGTCTTCCTGATCCATATATTTACTGGACAGACTCACAGCTAGAATGAAAAAAAGTGGGTCTTTAGTGAAGTATGTGTTATAGGTTTTAAAATATAATTCTTACCTAGTAAAGACTATCAGACTATCTTTTTGGTCTCTAACATATGCTTAAATTTCTCATAAAACTAGATAGCTGCTGAGAGCTTACAGTTTTCTTTGGGTTACTAGAAATGAGATCATTGATGATTTTGGAGCAGAAATAGCTAAGTTTTAGATAACTGAAAGATCTCTTGGTGAAGAATAAAAAAAAGGATAATGAGGCCAAGAAGGAAAATAACTATTTCCTCCCCACCCGGAACATTTTACAATTTTTAGTGATAAACTGACCAATGACAGCAACTTGGAAGTTTAGAATGAATTGGATTACTGACTATTTTTAGCCATTTGGGGAAATATTTCCAGCTAGGATGATACCAATATCATTTTATTATTGTTCTCATTTTGATGTTATTGGCTTGCATTTTATAATGTCACCACATCTGCATTTAATTCTACCAAGGCTAAAAAGCAAGTGTTGGCATATTTAAGACACATCTAGGTTTAGTTTCTGTGTTAATTAGGGATGATTGATGTGATTTTCTGTGCTTGCTTCATGTTATTAATTCCCATGTTGAGGACACAGCAGTCGCTGTCATTAGTGCATTGTGCTCTTCCCTTCATTGGGAACCAGTGAATTGATGTTTGTCTTGGCCGTCTGTAAAATCTGCTCCATCTCAGTCTGATGGGTTGTCAAAATAGATCTAGAATGCATAAAACTCAATTGATTATAGCATCAAATAATTTATAGCAAGTATGAGTTATTGACTTTTTAAAATTTTTATAATGTCATTCTATTATAATGTTAAAAGGCACACGGATTGTTTTTGTTTGTTTGTTTGTTTGTTTCCCAAAGAAAGGGTTAATATCTTTCTCTATTGTTTCTGGGATAAAGACATTTAGCTTAGATAACTAGATTTCCATATACGTGTATTATGTTTTAGTCATAGTATTAATTAATGTTAGATTTGCCAATTCTATTAAATTACTCCATAGCAGGAGTAAAAGGAAGTTATTTTTGTTTTGTTTTGCTTTGTTTTTTTACTTGAGCTACATTATTTTTACTTTTAATAACCTTAAAGCTTCCTTCAGAATATGCTAAGCAATTAAAAAGGAATTTTTAATAATGTGTGTAACTTTTCCTGTTCATATATTGACTGATATAATAAATGAGTGAAAGATAAAACTATTTAGGCTTCTAGGGCGGCATCTGTGGCTCAAATGAGTAGGACGCCAGCCTCCTATGCCAGAGATGGCAGGTTCAAACCCAGCCCCAGCAAAAAACTGCAAAAAAAGAAACCAAAACAAAACAAAAAAAAGCTATTTAGGCTTCTTTCTTGACAAAATAAAATGTAATTGTATTGCTTTTCTCTGGAACAGCATCAGATTTAATAGTATTCACTTTGTAAATGTTTGTAAATTGAAGATAACATCAAGAAGAGAGAAGACATACTAAGTTTCAGATAAAACATTTTATTTGATTGAGATATACTGTCATGAATTCTCTGATAACCTTAACACAGTTGAAATTGTCCTTTTGCCATGGTCCTGAAAAGTGTTAGAATGACAGTATTTCCCAGTTAGATATTTGGATAAACGGGTTTTTTTTAACCGATCAGTACCTTGTGTTTGGGATATTTGGTTTATATACTGACAACAATTTTCTTCCTTATAAACTTATACCCAGATATGACCTTTTTACTATAGTTAAGTAATGACTGAGTATTAACTCTTTTATGTATAATATTAATGGGTCATACAATGGTCTTTTATCTATTTCAAATTAGTAAGAAGCTTTTCATTTTTCTGGAATGCTCAAAAAACAAAGTGTTTAAATAACTACTTTTTATTCTCTCTAAAAGAATAACTTGGCTAAATAAATGGAGAGAAAAATCCACCCCTCTTACACCAGTTAAAACAATTAGGCAGGTTTTGTAAGATTGTGAAGATGTGTTGAGCCATATTTGTGGGAGAACAATAAGGTTGGATACTTCTCAGATTAGTGAGGGATAAACACAGACTATATAGGATTCTCTGAAAGTCATGATACAGCTCAGATGAACACTATGTGCACTACTATTTTTTTTTTTTTTCGCCCTGAGTCAGCCTTCATTGAAATTTCTACAAGCTGTTCTACTGGCCTCTATACAGAACTTGGCAGGGGTTGCAGCGAGCTGTCTGCAGCAGCTGAAGTCACTTCTCTTTGACAGAATCCATAAAGCCAAGCACTGTAAAAACTTCTCTGATGGAATTTTCGTGGCGAAGCTCTTTGTCTTGTTACCATTGCCATTTGCCCTCAAACCGGACCTTCACCTGTGGGGATGATTATCCTGCTCTGTGGTCTCTGTTTCCACCTGTGACCCTTGATCAACTAGAGAATGGCAATTTCTCCTCAAAAGGAATTTGATACTGGGAAAAATATGCTGTCAAAGAAAGTTCTCATTCTCTAAGGACCTCTGTGAGTTGTACCAGTGGCCTTCTAAAGTAACAGAAGGCAAACTCCTAAGTTACTGGATACTCTTGTTCTCTCTGATCTTTAACAAAGGCATCTGGAAAGTATCTTCTACGGTGGCCACGAACAAGTTCAGGCTGACGTGCTAGAGAGGAAAAGACTATGGCATTAGAATAATTTGAGTTTCCTCCATTCTTTCCTAGGTTTGAGTTTAACTTTATACACTTTCTTCTTACAGTTGAATTAAAGGTAAATTAATTCAATCAAAGTTGAATTAAAGGTGAATTAGCAATGAACTGGGAAATCTTATTCTGAAATTTTAACATCATTACCTGGGGAATCCCTGTGACTACTTTAAACTCTCAGGTATAGTTTTTAAACAAATAAACAAAAAACCTGCTTATTTAGACTACCTCCTATTTGAATAAGTAATTATCCCTAACGTAAAATAAAATTTAAGACTTATGAACCCTCAACGAAAGGGTTTCTAAGTTCACGAAGTTGTTCTGAGGCTTTGAATCATACATGATGTTGCAACAAAGCATAAGTCCAATGAGAGAAGCTCCACGTACTGGGCCATAGCATAACAAATGGCATGAAACCCAGAAAAAATAAAAAGGAAGTGGACTCAAATATAACAGTTTATGTTTTGAAGACTATGTAAGAATCGTGTATAATAAATCATATATGTAATCTTTTTTAAAAACAGAATGTTCCAAGTCACCATAGAAATTGGTTTTAATATTACCACATTTAGATTTAATATTTTACTAGAGAATATCCAATTACAAAAGTTTCAAGTTCAGTACTATTCTTCCTTTTGAAATTATGAATATTGAATTAATTTAATTGGAAGTTATCTATGAATATCCAAAAAAATAAAATGGAACCCAACCGTATTCTATGACGTTACCAGTACTATCATGAATCAAATGTAAAAATGTGACATTTAAGCTTTGTCTAATTGTATGGTCAGATATTCAAACAATGGATAAAGCTTCTAAAATATAATGAAGATCAGTAAGATAACTAACCATTGGACTGGACAATCTTTATAAAGTTAAATGAGAGAGTATTGATAACATCACGTGAGTACAGAAAAATGTATTTTACTTCACATAATCTTAGAAGAACACAAAGTTTCATGGTGAATTAAAGTATATTGCAAGTTAAATTTGACCAAGTTAAGTGATTTCTAAAGCAAAAATGTCAGCAGCAGTGTTTTAGAAAATCTCTACAAAGAGTTTATACAATATAATATCTTTATAATTTAATTGGAAATTATGTGTGCATATCCAAAAAAATAGAATAGAATCCAACTGTATGTTATGACATTCCCTAGTAAGATATTCAAAATAAAATTATAGACAAATAATAAAAGTAAAAATTCTCATAATATGAGAAATAGAAACATTTGACCAATTATCAAGGAAAAAATTCTTACTAATGATTTCCTGGTGGAACTATTAGAAATATGAAGCAGCTATTGCATCTTGGTTCGATGAGGTGAAGAAATATATTTCCACAACAAGGAAAAAGGAATATTGAGCAGAGAAATTTATAAAAGCAAAATAACAATACTAACAATAATAAAATTAAAGAGTAAAATTCTGCACTTGAAAAGTAAAACACCTAAAATTAAAAAATATATGTTGGATAGGTTTAATAGCATAAAGGATATGACTAAAGGTAGTATTTGAACTTTGACATAAATATACAGAAAACCTCCATTATGAAACAAAGGGAGAAAAAAAGGTTAAAGAAAAATAATTAACAGAACCTCAAGGATGAGTGAAATAATTTCAGAATTGCTAACACATTAAGTTGGAGTCCCAGGAAAAAAAGAGAGAAAATGGGACAGAAAAAAAAAAAAAAGGTGAGAAATAATAGCAAGAAATATCCAAATTTAGCTGAAGATAACTTTATAGATTTTAGGAAGCTTAGGAAACTCGCAAACAGGATAAATTGAAGCAGAAGCATGGTTAAGCATATTATACTTTACAGTCAAAAAACAAAGATGAAGCAGTAATCTTCAGAGCAGTCAGAGAAAAATACATAAGGTTGTTTCCCTGGAACCTTCCCACACCTTCCACAAGCTAATTATACAATGGGTTTTCTCTGTGTTTAATGTTCAAAGTAAGCAAATTTTAGTAATAACAATTTCAGATGCTTTTTATCTACCATATCTTCCTGTTTTTACTCTGAAAAGGATGCAGATGACCCAAATTGAGTAGGAAAATGCTAACATAAGCTATTTCTAGAGATTAAGGGGCAAATCCAGGATTTTTCCATTCTCTAAATCTCAAAATTTTCAGAAGGGAGAAATGAAGTATTTTCTTTATTTATATACTTCATCATAATTACTATGCTTCTTATAATAGTAGCTCTGTTACTTTTAGTATAGAATCATTTTATTATTATATACATAATTTAATTTGCTGTTTTAGAAAGGTTTGGGATTTTTCTATATCGGCTATTTTTGAATATATGACATTTTGTATTTTGTAGTGTTCTGAATATCTATATTTCATTTATTTCTTTGTTGTATGAAGTTCATATTTCATTATTTTGTTCAAGAAAAGTCTATGAACATAATTTCCCTGAGTTTATGCATGCTTAGTTTAAATAATAGCTATCATAACATTGATAATTGGGAAATTGTAATTATTGCTTCACAATTATTTTTTTTGATATTTTTGAAAATGCAACTCCATAGTTATCTTCTTTGGCATGTGTTAGAGAAATTCCACATCTAATTATTATGTTGTCTCATGTCATTGGATTCTTTTGCTGGGAATCTGGATTTCATGTTGTTGTTGTTGTTGTTGTGTATGTTTTTTTGCTTTTGTTTTCTAGTAATCATTAAGTAATTTTTTGCTTTCATTTATGTGTCTTTCCAGTGGTTTAACTTGAAAGAGTTTTAAACTGATTTCTATGAGACAATTTTTTTTTTTTCACTTTTTAGCCAGGGCTGGGTTTGAACCTGCCACCTCTGGTATATGGGGCCAGTGCCCTACCCCTTTGAGCCACAGGTGCTACCCCCGAGACAATTTTTTAAGGTACCAAGTAGGCCTAGTTAATTCAAGTCTCCTGCTTTTTTTTTCCTGTGGTTCTCCTTTTTCTCCTCCTCCTCTTCATACTCATCCTTGCCTTAGTTTTCTTCTTCACTTTTCATCAATGAGGTATTCTCTTTGATTTAGGTTTTGACAAATATTTATCTGCCATGTCTTCTGTCCTCCCAAGACCTCGTGTTATACATGATTAGTTCTCCCAAACTCTTCCTTTTCATTTATTCTTACTAATAACTCTTTACTTGTTTTTCTATCTCAGTTGCATGCTCTTGGTTTTTTTCCTGCTTTCTTCAGTGTCTTAAGTTATTTCTAGAATATACTTTTTTAGCTATCTTATAATTAAGTTTTAATAATTTATATTAAATATATTTCACATTTACTCTTTTTACATTTTGATTTTGATTTAGATTCTTATTCCGCTTTTTGTCTAATCTTCATGATGTTTGAATTATTGATCCACACTGTTTTTTTAATATCACAAAATACTTGTTTGAGCATGTTTAATTTATCCCAGGAAGTTTGTTATGATGAATATTTTATGCATATGCTTTAAATCAATTAAAGTGTTTTTATTTTAATGTTTTATATTTTATTACAGAAGCTTATAGATATATGTCTCCTACACAGAGCTTCAGGCAGTTTGTAGATTCTTATCTCAAAAATGTTATATTTTTTAGAATAATAAACTTTGTTATCTCTGATGGATAGTTTTTGGCAGAGAGAGGAAAGGCTGTGTGTACTTTGATATATATCTCAGATGTATGTATTTTTTTTCTGTGTGTCACTAAGTTCCTAGCTCTTCCTTCTGTTTCCTGTGACTTTTCAGTTTCTAAATTATTTCTCTCCTCTCTTTCTAGCCATCTTTTCTAAACAAATGTTGGCCTTAAAAGACACTACAACAAAGATATTTGTACTAGAATGTTTATTGTAGCCCAATTCATAATTGCTAAGTCATGTAAGAAGCCCAGGTGCCCATCTACCCATGAATGGATTAATAAATTGTGGTATATGTAAGCTGTAGAATATTATGCAGCCTTAAAAAATATGGAGACTTTACCTCTTTCATGTTTATGTGGGTGGAACTGGAATATATTCTTCTTAGCACAGTATCTCAAGAATGAAAGAAAAAGGATCCAATGTACTCAGTCCTACTATGAAACTAATTTATAACCACTCACACTTCCAAATTAAAGCTATAACCCAACTATAGACCAAGAAGAAGGGGAAAGAGGAGAGGGACGGGAGGGGAGGGGGGTAGAATGGGTGGAGAGAGGGTAATTGGTTGGACCACACCTACGGTGCATTTTACAAGGGTACATGTTAAATCTACTAAGGGTAGAATTTAAATATCTTAACACAATAACTAAGAAAATGTGATGAAGGCTATGTTAACCAGTTTGATGAAAGTATTTCAAATTGTATTTAAAGCTAGTACATTGTTCCCCATGATTGAATTAATGTACACAGCTATGATTTAATAAAAGAAAAAGAAAAACAGTGATGGTGTCTACATTAAATAAAACGTTGCTTCCTGGCAAAGAATGTTTGTTTTGGGATAGTGAGATTTCAGGTCATTGCATTTTTTTTTTGTTAATGTTAGAATAGTTAGATAGCTTTTGCTGAGTATGGATTGATTTATAGAAATAGTAACAAGCATTGTGCTGATAAATCAACTCTCTGAAAAAATAAAGCCCCAATTTATAGCATTTGGTAATTTTGGTGATATAAATACTCCCTAGGTCTTGTAAAATTATTAAATATTTAGTTATCAGTTCTCAGTTGCTGGCTGTGGCACACCACTGGCAATATCTCTGTTTAGAACAATAGAAAGACCCTATGTAGGCCAGGTGCCGTGGCTAATCCCTGTAATCCCAGCAATCTGGGAAGCCAGTGTGGGAGGATCCCTTGAGGCCAAGAGTTCAAGACCAGCCTGTGCAACACTGTGAGATATTGTCTCTACAAAAATAAAATTAGAAATTATCCAACTGTGATGGCACATTCCCATAGTCTGTGATGGTGGGGAGGCTAAGTCAGGAGGATCACTTGAGCCTAGGAATTGAGAGACTACAGTGAGATATCATGCTACTGCACTCCAACCTGAGCAACAGAACATCTCAAAAAAAGAAAAGATGAAGGTTAAAAATTACCTGTCATTGGTGAGCCTGCTGAAAGGAATTTAAGTGGAACAGACAGTAGCAAAGTAAATGAAAAATAAGCAAGCAAAGTAAATGAGAAAAAGCAAGACATTTTGTAGTAAAAAGAGGGGGAAAATTCCTTGAGGGGAGATATAGAGTGAAAAGGAGTTTAACTTTGGCAGAGGGGGTGAGGGAGAAATACCAAACAGATAATACTACAGACTTTTTCATTTCTTACTTTTGAATTATCTTTATAGTTCATAGTATGCATGTGTATAATGTTCTTGAAACAATCCTTACTATCGGTATTATCATTCTCATTGTATATGGGGAAATTGAGGCTCAGAGAGGTGAAGTGGCTTGCCTCAGATGTTACAGAGTGGACTACATTTGTGTGTACCTGTTGGGCTCCATCCACTGGTTAAGGCCTGGATATCCATACCAAGATGGATAAAGCATGGATTTGGACTGTTTGTCTTGGATTGGATGAGAAAAGAAAAAAGCCTGGCATGGGAGGGCAAGCAGTTATTAGTGACAATGAAGTTGAGTGTATTGAAGGCCAAGGAAAGGTCTGTTGGATTTAGCAGTCAGGATATCACTGGTATATTTTCTGTGCTGTAAAAAGAGCTGACTGCAGAGCAAATGAACAATGAAGAAATAAAAATGGAGAGAGAAAGACAAAGAGAAACAGGTTGAGAGAAAGAGGAGAGTGATGGATAATTTTAAGAGCACTTCTATTTAGTGCTCAAATTATCCGAAATTTGGCCTTCAAGCCAAATGTGTTTTTGATATGAGCTCTTCAGTTTTTTAGCATCTTTGCTTTCTGATGAACAATGTTTCCCCTATTCTCTGAAATTTCCCTCCTCTAGCTCTGGAATCAGCTGTTTCTCTTAGGAGCCCTGGTTCCTTTTAGAAGGGAATGATATTTCAATACCACAGTCTTGGTATTAGGTATGTTTGTTGCTACTGGCATGTATTGATTTTAGGACTTCTCTTTTGACAAATCTAGGGGGGAAATGTGTGTGTATGGGGGGGAGGAATGAAGGAAAGAGGGGGGAGGGGAGGGGAGTGGAGTAAAGTGGAGAGGGGAGGAGAGTAGAGGAGAGAAGGAAAGAAACAAAGAGAGAGAGAGAAAGAGACATAGAAAGAAAGAGATAGAGAGAGATTGGGGGGTGTTTTTAAAAAAGAAAACTATGGGCCCATAGTGATATTCTGAAAAGAGAGAAGAGAAAGGGGAAAAGAAGAAAGAACTTTAGACTAGAATATTAGCTAATAAATGTAGAAGATAGAATAGAAAATCACTGTTTTGCAGCCCCCCAGTATAATAATTGATTCTGGCAAAGATCATCAAATGGATGCTAAAACCATTGAGCAAAAAGTTCTTGGGGAACAGGATATTCACACATCTCAAATTATCACCCTAGAGAGTCCTTACTAATTACAAAGGAGGAAATGCACATTTACAATGGGAAAATCTGGCAGTTTTCAGGTTAAATAAGTGACTAAACTTGGCAATGTCAATAGCAGGACAACCTGACATTGTGCCTCCTGATGTGAAATAATAAGTACAGAGCATCATTTGTGAAATATTCTTGCCAAAAATGTTTACCCTCAGTCTAAGTTTAAAGAATCAATTAGATAAACCTAGAGTGCAGGACATCTAACAAGTCAACTAAACTAGACTCTTTAAAAAGCCATTATAATAAATAAAAGAAGGTAGAGGAGTTATTCTAGATTTTAGGAAATAGTGAGCTCTAAACAATCAAATGCAGTGTGTCAAACTTATGGATTCTGAATTGGGAAAAATCATAAATAATTATTAAAGACATTTTTTGGAATAACTAGGGAAATTTGACTCTAGACTATATATTAGGAGATAGTATTGAATTAAGGTGGACTTTCTTAGATGTGATAATGTAGAGGTCTTCTTTTTCTTAGGCAATGCATGATAAAGCATTTAGGAATAAAATATATTTGTCTCCCTATTTGTAGCTTACTTTCAAATGGCTTAGCAAAAATTGTGGGTAAAGAGAGAGAGAAGCAAACATGGGAAATTAGTATCAATTGGTGAATCTAGGTAAAAGTCTATGACTAATTACTGTACTATTCTTTCAACTCTTCTATAGTTTGAAAAGTTCAAAGTAAGAGGTTTCAAAAAACAGTTCCTTTGAAAGCCTATGAAAATAGGAGTTTTATCAATATTGTTAATATGTCAATACTACCCAAAGCAATATATAATTTTAATGCAATCCCCATTAAAGCTCCACTGTTAGTTTAATTCTTTCAGAAGATAAGTACTTACTCTTGGAACTTATGAGTTGCCTTTTTGGACACTCTTAATGAAACTCCTGTGGAATCATTCAAAAACTTTGTTGTCCTGCCTAACCGAACCCACAGTTAAGCTGGGGTGTGTGGTAGAGGGTCTAAGAACAGACAAATACATAAGCCTAAACATAACATTTAGTATAAGTACTTGCAGGGAGAAATGTACTTAGGATAAGATCAAACCTGTGTCTGACACATGGATAAAGTGGGGAATTTGGGGAGAATTTCCTATTTGATTGAAATTCCTTTCTTTCTAGAACCAGAGAAACATTGGGTGCCCCTATGTAAGTAAGAGCACAAAGAAGAATTTTATTACTCAGAGAAGGCTAGGTATGGCACCTTAGCAAACATCCCTACAGTGGAAGTTTATTTCTAACAACTCATACTGTTTATCCCTGGACCATGGACACTGGCATATGGACCATGCTCCAGGATCTTGGTTAATATGGGCTTCATCCTTTGGAACATTGAAGAGGCAACATAAAGTTAGATGTTCTGAACTCGCAGTTAACTTCCTCAGTTATGGAAGCTATGCATGTCACTTTCATCCACAACTCGTGGACCAGAAATAGTTGCATGATGTGGCACAACTGTATAGAGCAGGTGGCTGGGGGAGGGTTTGTAAAATAATCAGTGCATTTCTCTGACAGAGAGAAGTGTTACACACAGGATCAGGCCCCTATACTGAACCAGGAATGTACATGTCTCGTTCTTCACCTGAATATTATTAATAGTGCATTTATTACTGCAAGAACAGAATTTTCTAGATCATTTTCATAATCCAAAGTAAATTGCGCTTTATTTAAATTGCTGAAATTATATATTTTCCCCTGGCTTACTAGTATTTTGACACTGCTGGAAGAGTAGCTCATTTAATGTGTATCATAATTATAAGAGTAACTGGATAGTAAGAAAATTCCATTCAATTAAGTATACACACCCCTTTAAAAAAGGATCCGTTTAAAAAGAAAACCATAGAACCAAAATGGATTTTATAAGCACTCTTTCATTTACTCAGTAAGCATTTACCACACTCATACAGTGTACCTGGTAAGGTACTAGGTTGTGAGTGTTAGGACAGATGAAATAGGTAGCATTTCACTTCATTTCAGTGGAGGATGCTGAAAAATAGAAGAGGAAATTAGAAAACACTGTGATAAGTACTAACCCAAGTACAGGTGCTCCTGGAGCACATAGAAAACTGGCATAATGCAGAATTGATAACAGATTAGGGAGATTCCTGAAAGAAATCTGATCTAACGGAAAGCTTAAGGATAGGAAGACATTAGTTAAGGAAGGGAGGGTTAGAGTTGGATATACTGTGAAGAGGAAAGGATATTGCAAATCTGGGGAGTAATTGTTAATTGTAAAGGCCTAGAGGCTGGAGAAACTAAAGCTTAGCAAATGTATGCTGTCCCACCTCAGAGAAAAATAGAGTCAACTTTTAGCACTGTAACCATCTCAGCTCCCCCTGCTAATTACATACTGTGATACCAAGAGTGGGCATAGATGTCATATTTAAGGCAATGTGATAGTATTAGATCAAAGTTTTCAAAGTTTTAGAGTTTCAGGTAAACTCTCAGTATGAGAAACTTTTCTTCATCTAGTTTAGGTCTTGTGTTGAATTGCATTTGTAACATGGAATAGATTACATTCTAGATAAAACAGGTGGCGTTATTCTGACTCTTGTGGTACACATTCAGAGCTGTAGGCTGGTTGTCTCTGTTTTCACATGCCAGATTCAGTGTTGCACGAGGGAATAATTCACTTACAACAGGAGCAGGAAAAAAAAAAGGGAGTTTGCAATTTGCTACACAAAATTTCATTTTAAGCCCAAATTTATACATTTTAAAATGAAAGATATTAAGCCATTAAGTGGGGGTGTTTCATTGGGTATGCATTTAAAATAAGAAGTGGGCCTCCAGAATGTTTTTGACCAAGTTACCTACTGGAGATAGTGGAAAATCTGAGCAAAAATCTAAGGTGGATGTTGAAAGACCTCCCCCCTCCCCCGCCATAACCCTAATATGTTTTCTATTTTGTCCTCAGAATAATAGGGAAGGATCATACAAATCAATCTATTTTATGTAAAGATAATTGACTTTGTATATCACTATTCAGTTTTCAGGTTAGGTAACTTGTGTTCCAAATACCTCATCTCCTATAGCCATGAACTTGGGAATTAGCATTATTACAATATTATGAATTCTGGGAAAAGAGGAACATAAACATGCTCACCATAGCAGAAGAGGAGGAAAGGAGGAAATGGGAGTTACAACAGCTGTATTCAAAATAATACCCAGGAAGAGGTGACAGTTGGTATGAGAGGGGTGTTTACAAAATGAAATCTATCTGCAGTCTGTATAAGCAATGCTGAGAATATGTGCACATATGTATATTTTAACAACTGTCTTGAGATAGAATTCACATACCATCATTTCACTCACTTAAATTATATAATACAACAGTTTTCAGTAAAGTCAAAGAGTTGTACAACCATCACCGTGATCATCTTTACCTATGAGGTGGGTATTTCTCTGTATGCCCCCCATCTTTTTTCACTTTGTTCAAATAGACCATCTTTCTATGGCCTTCATGGTGTCATCTCGACATGTAAGACTTAAGGAAAAGCTTGGTAATCTTTCTGCAACCACTGATTCATATAACCTAGGATTTAAACTACTATCAGAAAATAGGAGGTCTTGTTAAGGTAATCCATTCAAATGCATTTAGAATAAGCACAACATTGTCTATTTCTCTTGAATGAAAAATGTTTCATAATTATAGCACCTGAAATGTACCCTTAAAATCCACAGTTACAAGGGTACATGTGAAACTTACTAAATGTAGAATATAAATGTCTTAACACAATAACTAAGAAAATGACATGAAAGCTATGTTAACCAGTTTGATGAAAATATTTCAAATTGTATATAAAAACAGCACACTGTACCCCATGACAGTATTAACGTACACAGCTATGATTTAATTTAAAAAAAAAAAAGATGGAAGGAGCTGACATATGGCTAAGGAGACAAATAGATCCAAGTCGAAGGGTTTGCCTGGACTCATTATGGATGGAAATAAATTTGTGTAGCTAACTGTCCAAAAAAAAAAATAAGGAACAAAAGATCTGAACAGAAACCTCACTAAAAAAGATAAAGATACAAAGGTTCAACATTTATCATTTAAGGAACTGTAAATTATAACAGTGATGAGATGCCACTCTATAGCTGTTAAAATGACTAAAATCCAAAACACTAACAACACCAAATGCTGGTGAAGATGTGGAGCAACAGGAACTCTCATTCATTGTGGTGGGAATGTAAAATGGTAGCCACTTTGGAAGACAGTTTGGCAGTTTATATTCTTATCATACAGTCCAATCCTGCTCCTTGGTATTGAACCAAAGAAGTCGAAAACTGTGTTTACACAAAGTCCTATACATTAATGTTAATAGAAGCTTTATTCATGATTGTCTGGAAGCAATCAAGATGTTCTTCAATAAGTGACTGTATAAATAAACTGGGTACATTCATACAATGGAGTATTAGTGCTAAAAAGAAATGAATGATCATGATATGAAAAGACATGGAGAAACTTTAAAATGCATATTGTTAAGTAAAAGAAGCCAATCTGAAGAGGCCACATACCATATGAATATAACTACATACCGTAGATGACATTCTGGAAAAGAAAAACTATGGACACGGTAAAAGATCAATAATTTCCAGGGGTTCAGAGGGAGGGAAGGAGAGTTGAATAGGTGGAGCACAGGAATTTTGGGGCAGTGAAACTTACCTGTATGATGGTGTAATGGTGAGTACATGTCATTATACATTTGCCAAGACCCAGAGAATGTACAACACAAAAAGTGAACCCTAACGTAAACTATGGACTCCAATATTGGTGTATCAATTATAACAAACATACCCCACCAACGGGAGATGTTAGCGGTAGGGAAAACTGAGTTGAGTGGCTGAAGGAGATGGGGATTCTCACTATTCTCTGTTTAATTTTCTATAAACCTAAAACTATCATAAAAAAAAGAACGTGAACTTTCTTCTCACTTTAATATGCATGACAGAATTTTCAAGGACTGTATTTCACTTTATTTCTTGATGCTTTAAAAGTTCTTGCTCTGTGAAAGTGATTTATTTATTGATTCAATTCTGACGGAGGGCAAAGCTAAGCCCTCACACGTTGCCGTAGATCGCCAAGGTAGCAGAGATTTGCTACTTTTTTACTTTGATTCACTCTTGTCTTTTTGTGTGATTCAGAATTGGAAGATAATTGTAAATGATAGCCCTATTTAGTTTAGTAAAGTGAAGATAGGAGTTTGGTATGATTATGACTGGTAGAGTAACATAACAATTTGGGTCCGGTTCTGGTTCAACTAAATTGCCATTTCAAATCAATTTTGTGGTCTTATTTTAATTGAGTTTGACTTAACCACATGGAGTTTTCACCATATGCACATTGCAATGAACCAAGATAAATTCCAAAAGGAGCTATCGCATCTCAGCTGTTAGAGTTCAGGTTCAGTGGTAACCTCACACAATAGAAGCCTCTCCTTTCATAAAATTTTCTCAAGGCTGAGTGCATTTTGTATAATTAGCCAACTGTTTGGAAGTTGCCATGTCACTTTTTCATTTATTTTAATTAAATTTCAAAATCCAAATCATCACCAGCCTTCGTGTGTCTTTTCTATTTTCTCAAATTTTTCTTAACGGTTTCTAGGTTTCTCTGATAATTTAAATCAGGAGCAGGATTTTCTATTAGTTGTCTTTTAGCCACAGAATCAAAGCTTCCCAGGCTTCTGTGAATGTCAGAAGTATTATTTATAATTTTATGTTTTATTTTATTAACTGTAAAAATAATAAACCTGTAAGATGGTTTAACAAGGTTTTTTTTTTCTTTTCATATTGGACACTCCGGTCTTCTAGTTTATTCGAAGTATATATATTGTGTTACCCTTTTTCTGGTGTCTTTAAGAATGTCACATATTATTTTTCTTAGAATATTTATCCATCAGCTTACTCATCCACACACAAATAAAAGAATCTTGAAATGTTATATGTCATGGAAGTTTTAAAGAACATGAAAAAATCTCAGCATCCATGACTCATAAAACGTGGCAAAAATCCTATGTACAAACAAAACAAGCATATTAAATCAAATTGCTTTGGCAAACCTGCAATATGGAGGAGAATTTTTGAATCAAAATCAGTGACACTTTTTAATGCTATTTTTTTTTACTTCATGTGAAAGGTGAAAGTTTCATGTATTTGTAACTGAAAACTCAACACGCACTCACAAATGGAAACTTCTGCTTTAATTCTAGATGCATTGCAATCCCAGTTCTCTTAACGTATCTTTACACTATGCAGAATCTCCTTAGATTTGAAAAAAGAGGGCTTTGCTTCCATTCACATTTTGACACGAACTAAGTTCTCATTAGAAAATATACTGTAAATTTCCAGTTGTAAAACTGAACAGATATGTATATATACTGCACACTAACATATACATGCGAATATATTCTGTTTTAAATGTTGTATTTTAAAGGAAGCTTTAATATTAAAAGGACTGACACTTTTGGGGAATAATGATTATGCTTAAGCTTTAAATTCAAAATGCTAGACTTTACCATTACAGTCTAAGCTTGAGCTAGAGATTGTCCACTAGGTGGCAGACGCGTATCATGAACATCCATCAGTAGCGCCCTGAGCCAGGCCTGCGCACCTGGGAGCCTGTGCTGAGCTCCCGAGAGCTGTATGCACTGAGCAGTTATTTTCTTCAGCAGTGTCCACGCGTTGGCACTGAGTCACTAAGTTCTTCCACCTGCTATCCCTTGCGGTGCACCAGTCACATTTGCCAGATGCCTGGTAGAGTGAGACATGCTGATCTCTGGAGAACAGGACTTTCTCTGTGAGAAGCTGAGGCATCTGCATGGGGAAAATAAAAACAAAAAAACAAAAAACAAGAAAAAAAAAACTTAGTTCTTGGACTTAGGAGTCTCCTGGTGGGTTAAAGAAGCCAGACTCTCCTGGAGAAGGTCCCTGGTTTTTTTTTTATACTAACTGTACAATTGATGCTTTTGCATTTTACTCAGCCAACTAAGGAAGGGCTAAGAAAAAGATGACGATTTGTTTTGTTTGTAATAATTTTAAATAGAAGAGGGAGAAACAGGCAGAAACAGTTAGCTTTGAAGAGAACGTGTAGACTGAATTCATTTCTCTCTCCCTTGCAAATTCTCCTCGTGAGTGTGAGATGATAGAGTAGTCGCTTGTATCACTGGCATTAGGGAGTGAGTTGTGATTAAAGCCGGGGTTGCTGCCAAGCTACTGATTTGAAGGAAGTTGTTTAGCGGTTAGGATAGAGTGATGTCCTCTAAAGCTGGACTTCTCACACTGTAACATGCAGGGCAATGTCCTGGGTGTCTGGTTAAAATACAGAATCTGGGGTTGCACCTTTAGCTCAAAGGAGTAGGGTGCCAGCCCCATATACAGGAGGTGGCAGGTTCAAACCCGGCCCCGGCCAAAAACTGAAAAAAAAAACAATAAACAGATCTGATTCAATAGGTGTGCCAGGTTTTTATTAAGCTACTGCTTCTCAACTCTCAACCTGCCCCTTTGGGCTCTGCTTTGTGGTGCTGGGGCTAGACCTGCAGCCCACTGCTGGCTCTATGCTAGGCTTTTGCAGTAGGGGGTGCTGCCAGGTGACTGTGGAGCCAGGGGAGGAGGAAACACCTGTGGGGTTGCAGGTCCGGTGTGCCTCACCGCAGCAATGCATCTTCAGTCCGGCAGCAGCAGCAGCTTCCAGGCTGCAGTTTTTCTAACAGTCTCAGAATGAACATCACTATGCCCCTTCAGAGACCACAGCTTCCTTCTCAGGGATTCCAACCTCTTTCTTTTCTCCTTTTACCCCACAGTTGGTAGCTGGTTTCTGCAGTTGCTGTCTCCCCAACATGTTAGAATTTTATTTTTACTCATTCAGCTACCTAGGTTAACAATTGTTTCTATGAAATTCTCACTGTGAAAATAACTGGTCTTTCGCCTGCCTGGACCCTGGCTGATGCAGTAGGCTCAGGGTAGTGCCTGAGAGGCTGCATTTCTGACCAGCCCGGCTGTGGGGTCCTGGGAGACACTTTCAGTGGCAAGCAGAAGTGCTTCTCAAAAGCCTGGAGAAGCGTTTCTCAACATTCAGCCACACGTTTGAGTTACCTGGGAGCTTCAGTACACTGCAAGTAGCTAGATACACCCCAAGACAGTCTGATTTAGGTGGTTGGAGTTGCTGCCTAAATCTTGGGGTGTTAAAGTCTCCCTAACCGATTCTCATATACATCCAGAGTTGCAAATCTTTGTTTTAGAGCAGTGGCTGTGAAGCTGGGGCAATATTGCTCTTCTAGGGGACATTTGGCAATGTCTGGAGACATTTTTGGTTGTCAAAACTTTGGGGGTGTGTGCTGCTATCATCTAGCGAGAAGAGGCCAGGGATGCTGTAACACACAGAAAAATCCCCCACAACAAAGGCTTATTGCACCCCAAATATCACTAGTGCTGAAGAAGCCCTTATCTAGAAGACAAGGCAAAGTCAACCAGCTGTCTCTTCATCTGTTGGCTCATTCATTCACTCACTCCCATATAATTACAGAGCATTGACTAGTAGTGACTTTTCTAGATTCTGGAAACTACACAAAGTTTTGTGAGCCAGGTGTTATCGAGACTTCCCTAGCAGAGAGAATGTAGTCCTGTAATGAGCTTATTAGGGAAAGATGCAAGCTTTGTTTGTTATTTATTCTAGGTCCTGGAAGTTAACTGTAGTTCAGGGCTTGCCAGTGTATATACAAGCTGCAATGATTCTCCCTGAATCCTGTTGATGCTATGGACTCTGTCCCACTCTGCATTACCAGCGGGAACTTTTGATGTCGCCATCAACAATGACATTCCAAAAGTGGAGCGAAAGCTGACATGTTTCTCCATTTAGCTGCTAACATGATATTCAATGCATATCCATAAGAACTGAGAATTGGCCAGCTTCAGTAAGGATGAGTAAGTGGACACACGGATGAGTAATCGCCACTGGCTGGGCCTGCCATCTGTGCTGTGTTAGTTCACTTCTAGTCTCTGGAGGGAAATTTTATCTCCATTTTAAAGTTAGTGGGACTGAGACTTGGAAAGTATAAATAACATGCCAATTTTACATAGCTCATGAGTCAGAGTTTGTATCATTTCAGAAAGTGGTATCCCTAGAGCTATTCCAGTAAGAATACTGAGGGTTTCACCCCAATAGTGAATCTGTGTGCTATGCAGTGGTGTAGGCACTGTCCTGTACATGTCAGAGCTGTGAACTGGTTGTAAGGAGCATCACTTGTGCTCTCTCCTCACTGTGCGTTGTCACCTCCAGCCCTGTTAGCACAGCATTCTGTGTTGCAGAACATCCCCAGGGTGCAGGAGCTATGGGTGGCAGTGATGACGACAGTGCTAACCGGTTCTCAGATAGCTGGTCTTATGGCTTACTCAGGAATCAGCACAGGGAAGGGGAGCTAACGAGAGTGGAATGGTGGGGACTGAGGAAATAAGCACAAGAGAAGACACAGAGACAAAAGATGGGATCAGGAGGGCTGACTGAGCTGTTGGCTACAGCCAGCACCAAGGCACAAAACCAGCTTTGTTTTATCGTATCTGTATAGAGTCCTTTACAGGGAAGTGGCATAAACAAAAGACATATTTTCAGTCTTACAATATGATTAGAAACTGTAAATGACTTGAATAACGACATATCATCTTGTTAATGGTTTCTACTTAACTTCATTACCAGATGACAAAAAGTAGGAAGGGCGAGATGTGAGGATCTCTGCATAGTTAACAAAACAAAGGAAGAACTATGTGACTTAGTGGTTTCTACTCAGCTTTGTTAACATAGGACAAGGAGTGAGAAGGGAAAGATCACAAGGATCTCTGCACAGTTCTGAAAGGTTAACTAGACAAAGAAAGAGCTACATAACTTCTGGCAGAGGGACCATGAGAAAAGGAATATGATTATTTCAGGAATGGAGGAGAAGTAGTTGGGGGTTCATTCCCTGAATGTTCCCCAGGCTGTGGGGGTCTTACTGCCTCACGGCCCATTCTCCACAGCTCTTGGCTTATACATCCTGAAGATGTATAAGCAGAGGCTGAGTGATTATTGTGAGCACCTGCCTTTTTAGTTGTTCCTCAGCTGTTTTGCTGGTTTCTGTCTCCTGGTGGCCCTTGGCATGTGAGTACAGCATGCAAAAAGGGAGTGTGACTTCAAAGTTAGTAAACTCTAAGTTATTTTAAAATGTATCCATTTTCTTGAGCATGCTTATAGCAATCCCTTTCATGATTTCACTAAAATCATAACTCATTTTCTCTTATTTAAAGAGTACCAGAGCAATCTTGACCTATATCCCTAGGACAGTGTTTCTCAAACAAGGGTGCTTTGAAACCCCTCAGTGGCTCATGTAGTTAAATAAACCAGCATGTCCTTTTTTTAAATTAAATAAGCTGTAGTAGAATAGAAAATTATCAGTGGTAAGACAGCTGTCGTTCCATGTAACTTTTGCTTCATGAATAGGGGCTTATATTGTATAGTATTAGTTTCCTGTTGCTGCTAGAACAAAATGCCAAAAATGTAGTGGCTTACAACCACACAAATTCATTATCTGATAGTTCTGTAGTTTAGAACTCAGTCGCTAAAATCAAGATGTCAGCAGGGCTAGCTTTTCCTTCTCGTGGTTTGAAGGAATGATCTTTGTGCTAGCCTTTTCCAGTTTTTAGAGCAGGGGTCCTCAAACTTTTTGAAGAGGGGGCCAGTTCACTGTCCCTCAGACTGTTGGAGAGCTGGACTGTGGGCCCTGGAATGAGTTGGCTGCTAAGCAGGACAGGCAGCAGTGGCAAAAACACCCAGTGGGCCAGATAAATGTCCTTGGTGGGCCGTAGTTTGAGGACACCTGTTCTAGAGGTTGCCTGCATTCCTCTGCTTGTGGTCCCTTCCTTCATCCTCAAAGCCTGCAGCAGTAGGTAGAGCCCTCTGCACATTGCATTTTTTCCAGTGATTTTCAACCTCAACTGGAGTGCTGTTGCCATGAGAAGATCTTAGGTGTGCCATGACATTTTTTTTGTTTTTGTTTTTGCAGTTTTGGGCCAGGGCTGGGCTTGAACCCACCACCTCTGGTATATGGGACTGGTGCCCTACTCCTTGAGCCACAGGTGCTGCCTTTAAAGATCATTAATTAAATTATGTTCCAAAGAAGTTCAAAGCACCGTAAGTATATTCTTTTTCTTACTCTTTTTTTGATCAACATAATTTAAGTGTGCCGTGGAAGTTTAATTGTAAGTTCAAGTGTTCCATGAGATATAAAAGGTTGAAAAACACTGCATTACTCTGCCCTCTTCTCCCTCTCCCGCTTTTAAGGCCCTTTTTGACTACATTGGGCTCACCCTAATAATCCAGTGTAGTTTCCTTGGGTCAAGGTCAGCTGATTATCCATCTTACTTCTCCTTTGTTATGTAATCTAACCTATTCACAAGTTTTAAAGATTAGGGTGTAGACAATTTTTGGGACCACAGTGCAAAAGAGTTTGAAAAATATAACCCTATGATAAAATATCCTGATACAAACATATCAAATAGTCTTGAAATGCTTAGATTTGGTGGCAGATCAAGTTCACCATCATTTCTTTCAGGTCTTTAGGCCTCAGTGTGGATACTGATCATTTCTGGTTTCTATTAATATGGACATAGATTCACAGACCAGAAAGTCAACAGTGATTCTGCTACTTTCTACTTATTGTTTCTCTATGAGCAATTAGTATGATACCTGGAATACTTGAGTCAAATCTGCATTATCTTTAAACAAAATAAAGGCCAAAAAGGAAACAAAAGACTACTACTCATTTCAGGAAATACAATTCTAACTCTGCCTTGAGATTATTATATTTCTTTCTGGGAATATTCTTTTCATCTCTAGTCTTATTTTATATAGACTGATAGGAGATTATGGTCCCTTCTCATACTTGCATACTCTCTTACTGTTTGTGTGCCAATAACTATCAGCTTTGTGTATCACTATAACCTTATGAAATGATTCGAGGTTATTAGCTTTAGTTTTTGGTTGGGAAAAATAAGATATTAAGTTATTTAAATAAAGAAAAATAGTAGATTTAGGTGTATCAATTTACAAAATTGTGTAAACTTTTAAAAAATTTATTTATTTATTTTTAAATTTCAGATTAATATGAGAATACAAACAATTAAGTTAAATGTTCTCATTTGTTAGGTATGGTCCCTGTTGTAGTTGTGTTCCACACCCAGGGGTGCCGTATACCCCACACTGTGCTCATTAGGTGGGAGCACACCAATCCCCCTCTCTCCACTCCTCTTTCTTCTCCCTCTTCTCCCCTCACCCCCACTTGAATAAAATTGAATCTTTCTCCTTTGTGGGCATGTATTAGTTTTGTCTACTGGCTTCATATTAGTGTTGAGTACATTGGATACTTGCTTTTCCATTCTTGAGATACTTTACTAAGAAGAATATGTTTCAACTCCATCCAGGTAAACATAAAAGATGTACAGTCTCTATCTTTTTTATGGATGAATAGTACTCCATGGTATACATATACCACAATTGTGTAAATTTCTAAAGTTAATTTGTATTTATCGAGTACTTACTATGCCCTCAGCCAAGTCTGAGTGCTAGGGAATATAAAAGAGGTAGATGGCATAGTACCAGCATTATGGAACTTAGAATTTTATTTGGGAGGTCAAATGTAAGCATGTGCATGTGTTTGTGTGTGAGTGTATGTGTGGATACATTAGTAGGTACATATATATGTGCATGTGTTTGAGTGTATGTAAGTGGAGGTCTTTGCATGTGTATCTGTAACTGAATATCAGTTGTCGCACAGTGCTCCAGTGCGTACAGCCTTGAATCAAACCTTTTCTCAATTCATTAATGGATTTTCACTTCTCTAACTTGTTTTGAACATGTCCTGGTTAAAACTTGCATAAAATTGTACTATGGCCTAGTTGGTAGCCTGAACACTGCGATGCTTTCTGATTGGCCAGCTAATTAAGACTTATCAGGGGAGGAGACTGTAAACCCTTTGCTCTTTTTGACTTTTTCTGTTTCCTGAAACAGATCGAACTAATGAAATCCACAGTAATTACTTGCCAGCATAAAAGCCTTGGGGAAGGGCAAAACAGAATAAAAACAAAACAAATATAACTCAGCATTACTGTTCTCTTTCCCAGTGAGAGTTATTAAGGGAATAATGTATAGCAGGAAGAAAAGAGTAAGCAAACTGTTTTGGAGATTAACTAAATTTATTGCAAAGACTCTGCCTTCAAGATAGTGAGGAGATGGGCCAAGGAGGGAGGGTGGGTGAAGAGTTGCAGGGCCCAGGAAGAAGGTTTCTTTTAAATTTTTATTTATTTTTAATTTAATTTAATTTTTTGAATTTCAGGTTAATGTGAGGGTACAAACAACCAAGTCACAATATTTGAGTTTGTTATGTAGAGTCCAGGAAGAAGGTTTTAAAGGGTGAGAAGAGGACGTGGATTTGTTCAACAGAGGTCAGGGAGCCAAAGAGTGTAGTGGCTGAGGAAATCTTCATTTAAATATTTCATTATACAAGTACTTGGGAAGACTTTACATCAATTTAATAGAGTTCTCTTTTTTGATATGTTTTCTTCTTCTTCTAAGAAAAAAGAAATGAGAAATGTCTACTCCCCATTTAAAATATGCCTGTATATTATTTATATATACTATATGTATTTTTCTATGAAGTTATTTTTCACTTAATGACATTTACCAAGAAGGAAACCATTTGTGTTATATGTGGTAAATTGTTCAGGACAATGGATACTTTCAGAACTCTATGCTAAGGACAAGAGGATTTTAAGATCCTTCCCATCCCTCAAGTATATGGAGTTAGGGTAGTAAAAAAGAGAAAAGCCTAACATCTTTGCTGATTGCTCTTTAAGAAGCCATTTAAAGAGCTGGAAAGGCCTTGTGGTGATTTCAGTGAATAAATAGAGCACGTTTTCATTGCCAGGCTATGTGCTGGGTGCTAGGTAGAAAGAAAGGAGAAGCAGCAGCTCAGATATAAAAATGAATAATGCCTGGCACACAATAATATCCACTGAATGAAGGAATAAGTGAATGGGTAAGTCCCCATTACTGATGATTCAGTTTGCTGGGGAGATAGACACAAAAATAAAGAGACTGTAGGAAGTCACCCGGGAGCTTAAGAAAATACTAATGACCAGATGCCATCCTAAGTGAGTCTGATTTAGTTGATTTAAAGGCAAAGAATAAGAGGAGGGAATACCATGTCCATTGGAAAAGCAAAGCATATTTGGAGAAGGATAAGTAACTTAGAGTGGGTAAAGCTTAGGGCAAATTGATCATAGCCAGGAGATGCAACTTCTGGGTAGAAAATGCATAGCCTGGTGGAGTTCGTCTTCTGGGTTGCCATAGTAATGAGATGGCTTTTATTTTGTAGCTCTGTGGGAGCTACGGACAAATTGTAAGGAAGGGCACAATACAATTTGTGCCTGAGAATGGTAATTCTGGCTGGGGAGGAGGGCACGGATAGGGAAGAAGCCACTGCCGTTAGGGAGGCTGCTGCACTATTCCAGGTGAGCAGAGGCACTGGCACTGGGGACAGAGAGGAAAAGGCAAGTTCCATAGACACTGCTGGGATAGACTCACATGGTTTCATGAACCAATTAGTTTAGATTGTTGGGGAATAGAGAGGATCTCAAAAAAAAAGTTAGCCTTTCAAACTGTCTTTAAAGTATAAAAAATAGCTTTTTAATGTCGATTAAAAAACTGTAGACATCCACATCCTGGTAATTATAGCTTCCATATCTGTTGATTAAGAAAATCATCCGGCTCGGCGCCTGTGGCTCAATTGGCTAAGGCGCCAGCCATGTACACCTAAGGTGGCGGGTTCGAATCCCCAGCCCAGACCCGCCAAACAACAATGATGGCTGCAACCAAAGAATGGCTGGGCGTTGTGGCGGGCGCCTGTGGAGGCAGGAGACTCGCTTGAGCCCAGGAGTTGGAGGTTGCTATGAGCTGTGATGCCATGGCACTCTACCCAGGGGGATAGCTTGAGGCTCCGTCTCAAAAAAATTAAAAAAAAAAAAAAAAAAAAAGAAAATCATCCCATGCAGAATAATCAGTGGGATTATTCCCACTGATTCCAGGTTGGCCACCACTGTTCTGTGTACTGTTTGATCTCCCTCCTGCTGGAGGGTGTGTGTGTGTCTACAGATACAATCCCATCCCTGCCGTGCCCCTCTGAGACAGGATCCCATTTTATTGGAATTTTGGAGTTACAGTACACTCTGCAGTAGGGTTTATTTAAAAATGTAGTTCTTCCTACAGATGCCTAATCATACGTTAGTAGAGTTTGTGTGTAGTTTTCCTTCATTCGTCTCTAAGATTTTGTTTATAGTCCCTCTAGGTATTACCAACCATTATGCCGATTTTGGGATTACTGGGCACTAATAATAGAAATGATTCGCTTTTTTGCTTTGTGTCTTCTCTATTTGTATTTTTAAAACTAGTATGTATTTATTACAAATACTTGTAAAATATAGGAAAGTTGAAGAAGGAAATAAGAAGTATTCATAATAATGCTCTTCTGCACTGTTAACATCTCGGTATATTTTAAATATATCTTTGGCCCATGATGAAACTTCTTTGTAAAGTTAGGAGGTGGCTTCCCACTGAATAATCTCTTTCTTTGTTTTGTCTCTTAACCTTGGATTTGGAGACTTTGTCTACATGGTTAAATATTTGTCAAGAAAAAAAACCATTTTAATGAACATATATTATTCTAGTAAATCAATTTATAAGTTTTTGGGGCCACATTCCTTTGTTGGACATTTTCTTTTTTAGCTTTTACAAATAATGCTATGCCGAGAATCTTGCATATAAATCTTTATGCAAGTCTCGATTCCCTTAGGGTAGGTACTGAAAAGGAGAATTACTGTGTTAAATTATACTTATTTTTGAAGATATCATGTACAGATTGCTGAATTACTTTTCAAAAAATTGAACATATTTATTAAATATTAGAGTGTATTTTGCACATTTCTATAATGCAACTGAAATAAAAGTTCCTTTAAAGATTTTTAAATGAGAGGGATTAATCCACAAAAAAGTACATCTCTGCTGAGAAAGCCATGGAAATTTAATAATCAGGGAAATTATTGACACAAAATTTTTAAGAAGGAGAGTTCATTAACTCAAGTGACCCTGGAATGAGCTTGCAATGTGGTTTTGGGAGGGAATCTTACTGGGTAAGGAATGATCATTTCTGCTGGGGTCAATCTATCATCCAGGTATAACATCTGCCTTTGCAAGATAATTAAAATGAACATATGCGTGTCTTGGGAAACCTTTCTGTATTGAAAATTGTGTGAGGCAGAAGTGTCTAGATGTTGTTTATTTAATACAACACACAGGCCGTGCATCTGGAAGAAGTTTGCAGGCTGTGCAATGCTCTGCATGCTGGTCTGACCACAGAGGAGCTTTCCCATCGGAAGACTGTGGTGGACAAACTTTGAATTATTTATATAATGTATCTGGCATCCAGGCCACTTCTCTCTGACTGAACATGTTTCATAATAATAGAACAATTGAAATGTGGCTCCAGTCTTTGTACCTTTGTTTATAAATTTCCTTTTTATTTTTCTGGGAATATTTGCTTTAAAATTATTTTTCTTATTAAAAAACCATGTGTGTAAGATAAAAGGCACCATCTTATTTAAAAATGAAACTGACTAGCATTCCTCAACAGGAACCAATATCTTATTTATTCTTTCCAGCTTAATGTTTTCTATGTTTTTCTTCTGAAGGCCTCTATTAAAATCTTTGTGCTTTTACTAGATTTTATTGATTCCTTGTAATAAAATTTTGGTGATAATTAACACAAAGATTTCCTGAGATGCTTCTCTAGGCTAGGAACACAGACTTTTATGTATAACCCCAATCAACA
The DNA here is from genome assembly GCA_963574575.1 of Galagoides demidoff. NCBI lineage: Eukaryota > Metazoa > Chordata > Mammalia > Primates > Galagidae > Galagoides > Galagoides demidoff. The sequence continues at coordinate 181 of CAUYQV010128866.1, read as the reverse complement.
GTTGCTTATTTGGCATGCCTGAAATTTGAAGGTACCAGAGTTTTTTTTTTTTTTATTGAATGGTAACTATGTACATTAATGCACTTCTGGGGTACAGTGTGGGGTTTTCACATGCAATCCGAAATACTTCCATCAAACTGGTCAACACAGCCTTCATGTCATTTTCTCAGTTATAGTTTTA